>WWET01002750.1:187397-208584 GCA_011038615.1 Limnodynastes dumerilii | reverse complement strand
GTGAGTGTGTGTGTGTGTGTGTGTGTTGTTATGTGCGGTGTGTGTGTGTGTGTGTGTGTGTGTGTGTGTGTGTGTGTGTGTGTCTGTATGGGTAGTGTGATGTTATGGGTAGGGTGAAGTTATGGGCTGTGTGTGTGTGACTGTATGGGCAGTGTGATGTTATGGACAGTTTGTGTGTGATTGTATGGCATTAGAAAGTATGGCCAGTGTTGTGGTATGGGCAGTGTGCGTGCTAATATCATACATATACAATACAGTACAGGGACTCAGCGCCAACACGCAGCAGTTCACCCCCACCTGTAATTTCTATTTTTACTTATCCTCTTTCTAACTTATTATCTAGTTATATTTTTTATAACTGAGTTTTTACATTACATGTGACATTTGGTTGTGGATATCGATATGCATAATGGAATTTAGAATTTTGTACATTTTTTAGCTTTTATCACAGTTTCTACGCAGAGCATTTGTTATTGTATGCCATAAGAAAGTATGGACAGTGTAATGCTATGGGCAGTGTGTGTGTGATTGGATGCCATAAAAATGTATTAGCAGTGTGATGGTAATGGCAGTGTGTGTGTGACTGTATGCCATAAGAAAGTATGGCCATTGTGATAATATGAACAATTGTATTTTGTGTGGATACTCCGCGCCCTGGTCCCACTGAATAGTGACAACAACTTAGTGTAGTATAATAAGTTTATTTCGGACAAAAAATATATATAAAATATATAATAAAATCAAAGTAATGTAAACATGTGCATTCGTAGCACTGTAGTGAGCATGATCCACAGTGGAGATAATGCTGGTTAGTTGAAGCAAGGGTGCATTCATATATATACAAGACTGGTAGTTAAAGCTGTAGTTATAGCAATATGGTAAGTTTGTTTAACACAATCACATTAGAGATAGATATGACAGCTTTTAGAAAGACCCTCAGGCTTGCTGGAACTCTTGGTCTAGTTAGGGAGACCGTATTAGAGATAATAGAGAGCCTTGTGGGGGAGGAGTAAAGTCAGTTCTTCTTCAGTATTAAACTTAGTACTGTCAGCACAGCTAATTTGATGCGGGACAGTGTTGTCCAGTAATGAAGGGGTTAAGGTGGAGACAGTTAATACAGGCACAAAAATCTGAGTGTCTACTGTATAACAAAAACGCCTGCCTGGCTAGTACGCAGACGGGTACCTCTATCCTTTAGTGCAGTGCGGGCAGGCTTCTGCTCCTGTTCGAGCTGGTTGTGATGGCGGACATTCTTTGCTGGGTTTTCAGTGGGCGCTGCAGCAGCGTGCACTGCGCTTTTAGACACGGTCAGACTGAACCCGGTCTTCTGTGTAGTTCCAGGTCAAAGACTCCTGCTCCGGCTGTAGTACCAATGGTGGAGATCTCCTTAGTGCAGGCGGCGGATCTACGCGTTTCGCCCGGGGTGGGCTTCGTCAGGTAAACAAATGTCGTCTGCGGTATTTGCCGGAGGGGGGAGTGATGGTTCTTTAAATATAGCGGGCTTTTTTCTGATTGGATCTTGGACTGCACAGCATGGAATGAGAAGGAGGTTCTTCAGGTCTCGTGGAGAAGGATGTCAATATTTTCTTATTCCTTATTTTGTACCTCTTGTTTCATGTTACACTGTCGTTGTGCCTCTTGTTTCCTCATGTTACACTGTCGTTGTTTAAAAGGTACTGACTATGCAGGAATGTACAGGGTAGTGAGAGTCCCGATTATTGTGCAGTGGTTACGGGTTGCCATGGAGACCCTTGTAAACTGAGTTCTGCAAAAGGACGGATTGCACTCTTCGCTTCACTGTGGGACTATGCAGAATAATTTATATAAAGTGTGTGTATATATAAACACATATTTTCATACATTATTTTTGCATGTTGGTGCTAGTAGGGAGATTAGGCTGAATAGAGCAGCTATGAATAGTAAAACCTCTAAATCATAGAGCCTGATGGGGGGCATGGTGTTAATTGCTTAATGCCTATGTGGACCATTGACCGAGGCAGTTGGGTGATGAGGGGAAGGGGGGTGGGAAGTGGTGGGGGGAAAGGGATAATGTAGGGGTTGCCATGGAGACCCTTGTAAACAGAGTTCTGCATCAGGACGGATTGCACTTCTCGCTTCACTGTGGGACCAAATAGAACAATTTAAATAAAGTGTGTGTATATATAAACACATATTCTCATACAATGTTTTTGCATGTTGGTACTAGTAGGGAGAATGGGCTGAATAGAGCAGCTGTGAATAGTAGAGTAAAACCTCTTAATCATAGAGCCTGATGGGGAGCATAGTGTTGGTTGTTTAATGCCTACGTGGACCATTTATCGAGGCAGTTGGGTGATGGGGGGAGGGGAGTATCGGAGTGCCACATAAGTGGCCAGGCTGGGTGAGGTGGGGGACGGGGGGCCTCAATGTCAGGTGGCGGGCCTAAAAATTGGAGCAGCACAGGGTTTGGACCTTATATGAACAGAAAGGTGCCTTCCTCCCCTCCAGTGAGGTTTGACCCTTTTTATACCGATAAATTTCAGTTGTGAAGGGTCACAGTCGTGATGCTGTTTGAAATGGGCAGGGACGCTGTGGGTTAGCACTCCTTTTGTGATGTTGCGTAGATGCTCCGATATTCTTTCTTTGAGTGTCCTTATAGTGTGTCCTATATATTGGAGGCCGCAAAGGCACTCCAATAGATAAACAATGCCTTTCGAGTCACATGTTATTTTCTCTTTTATTTCAAATTCTTCCCCAGTTGTCCTGGATTTGAAGGAGGTGGTGGGTCTTGTACTTATAGTTTTTGACGTTTTGCAATTTTTGCATCTGGTGCAGTAATAGAAGCCGGGTTTGGAGTCCTGTATCCAGGTTGTGCCTGCTAATTGTTATATGTCCGGTACTCTGAAGTTACTGAAAAATAAGGGTGCTCTGAAGCAGTAGAGAGGTTCTGCAAGTAGCAGTATGACAGAAAATAGAGACATGCAAAAGAAATGCTAATTTTTAAAATTAAAATGTAAAAAAAACCACTGCTTTTTATTAAAATAAGACCCCATAACTTACAATGTTTAAAAAATTCTCTCTATTTCAAAACACAGCCATTTTAAAAAAGTTTTTTGAAAAATGATTGGCACACATAGCCATTCCTTTTCTGAACCCACAGCCCGCCGGAACCTGTTGCAACTGCCGGCACCTGCCGCAGACCCCACTGGAGGGACTATTAGGGTTAGGTTAAGGCTCTGGGGAATGGAGGATTAGGGTTAGGCTCTGGAAAAGGGAAGGTTTGGGTTAGGGTCACCTGCGGGTAGGGGAGTCTAGGTTTGGGATGTGGGTATGGGAGTCTGAGGGTTAGGGTCTAGCTGCTGGGAAGGGAAGGTTAGGGTTAAGGTCATGGAAGGGGAGAGTTAGGGTAAGGATTAGGGAAGGGGTTGGGTACTTTATTTGGAGCACCTCTTTGAGGCAAAAGCAATCGATTTTCCAGTTTGGAAATGACTGGGAGACCCAGACCTACGTATTTCACCTGCATGTGTAGCCTAAGCCTAATGGTCACCAACTGCTCATGCTCATTAGCAGTGTGTCCTATGGAGCTGTCCACTTGGACTCTCCCTACATACCTTGGCTATGGAGGTTTAATAGAGACATTTCTAGCTTGCTATTATTTTATTATGCTCTTGTTCTTTTGCAATGATACACTTTCAAAAGTAATGCTATGTTTTCTGCAACCAGCGTGTCTCAATGTGCGAGGCTAAATATGTCACAAGAATTTAGGTGAAAATTGTCAATTAAAAAAACTAATTAAATATATGTACTGTGGATGATGTGTGAAGTATATGTTTTAATAAACATAATTGTATTAATGGTTTGTTATATTTTGTCGATAATTAATTTTTTATCACAATATTTTATTACATGGATCAAAAATGTAAATGTCACAATAGTGTATTCATTTTACTGACAATGGACCTGATTCACACCTAAGAAGCTTCTACTTCTTAGGCGCGGATATTCCTGAAATGACCTGCTACGCATGCATAGTAGGTCATTTATGCAATCTATGTACCAGTTAGGTAGTAGATTGCCTCCATGTGGTCTTTAAAGGCCACACAGAGTAGTTTAGGAAGAAAGAGGCGGTTGTTGGAGGTGTTCCCCCACCTAGACCTTCCTCGGAGAGGGTCTTACAAGGATCTTCGTTCTGTCAGGATACCTTACTATAAGACAGCCGGCTGGAGAATTCAATTGAGACACATGCAAAGTTGAGTCCAAAAGAGTTCTGTTTTTATTGTTACAAAATCAGTTCCTTTATAGTGAACTAGTTACACACAGATAAGTAAAAGAATGCAGCTGTAAGCGAAAAATAACAGAACAACAAGACAACCCTGACCAAAAGCACACATACATCCTTATCTTCAGGACCGTTATATGTTTGCTGAGGCTTTATCCTGCAAAGTTTCTCAACATTAGCTTAGACATAAAATCACATGATGTCTGGTAAATGTTTTGCTCACTTAAGTTTCTACTTCTTGGAAATGCATAAGCTAACTGAATTTCTTGCTGTACTAAATTTAAAGCACAAAATGGATACAGATACAGATAAACAAAATGGAGTATTAATTATTTTACGTATAACTTCATTTCAACCCTTACAAAGTCTTAAGCTGCCTCAGGGAGTGTTTACATAGAAGTGGGAGGGGAAAGGATTTAGCTGAGGAGGGCGAGGAAGGCGGGGAGATCATATCTCTGTGAGTAGTTTCCTTCTTAAGACCGCATATACCCAATCTACGTAATGAAACGATACGTAGATTACTTACAATAGTTACAACGAATGCGTAGTAGCTGCCTATTGGCAAATTACGTTCGTGTGTGAAAGAGGATCCGGCCCCATGTCCTTAAATGAATATATTAATGTTTGCTTAATTTATGCACATCTGCTAATCTCACTAGGACAGACCATAAGACACATAATTCCGCCACCAGAAGAGAAAACTATTAATCATCTTATTGGTTTCCAGTGGGGCATTAGTAAAAGCTCCTATCTAATAAAAGTGTTAATTTTGATATTCATTATTCTACTTGTTTGCTTCCTCTCTTATCTAAATCTGTCTACATCTCTGTTAATAAAATGCATAGGTGAGAGCCTGTGATTTGGAGATCTCCACCTAAAGTATTAGCAGCCAGCAGGACAACAGACAACTGTCTTTAGCAGCCAGAGGTGGCGTGGGTCACCGCTGCAAAAGCCCGAAGGACCATTCTCTCCCAGCAAGTTCTCAACTGAGGCAAAGCAATCGATCCCCAGACCACTGAAGATAGACCTCCCTTTCTATAACCCTAACTCTAAATCTTCCCCACAGCATGACACTAGGGGCCAGATTTACTGAGAAAAGGAAAAGTGGAGATGATCAGATTCTAGCTGACATTTTCTAGTATGTATCAGAAAATGAGAGCTAGAATCTGATTGCTTGCTGTGGGCAACATCTCCACTTTCCTGCAGCTTAGTAAATATTGCCTTAAGATTCCTCTCCTCGCAGCCTGCTCCTAAGACTCGCTTCCCCACTGCCTGACCCTAAAACCTTCCCTCCCCAAAGCCTAACCCTAAGACTTCCTTCAATGTAGCCTAACTCTAAGTAGTGCCGTTTCTAGACCTAGCAGAGCCCAGGGCGGAAAAAATCCCCCCCAAAAAATAAATAAATAAATGATACACACACTCTGCCACTTCATCATACACACACTCTGCCCCCTTCATTATACACACACACTATGCCCCCTTCAACTGTTACCCCTTCATCACACACTGTGCCCAATCTTCATATACACACACACACTGTGCCCCCTTCAACTGTTACGCCTTCATCACACCATCACGCCTTATCATACACACAGTGCCCCTTCATCATACACACACACTGTGCCCCCTTCATCATACACACACACTGTACCCCCACATAATACACTCACACTGTGCCCCCTCATTATACACTCACACTGTGCCCCCTTCATCATACACCCACACTGTACCCCCTCATAATACACTCACACTGTGCCCCATTCATCATACACACACACACACTGTGCCCCTTCATTATACACTCACACTGTGCCCCCTCATTATACACTCACACTGTGTCCCCTTCATCATACACACACACTGTGCCCCCTCATTATACATACTCACACTGTGCCCCCTCATTATACACACTTACACTGTGCGCCCCCATTATACACACTCACACTGTGCCCCCCCATTATACACACTCACACTGCCCCTTCCTCATACACACACTGTCCTCTCTGCTCCTTTATTCTGTATTCTGCTTTGTCTTTTCTTTCTTCTGGCTCCCCCTGAGATCCTCTCCACGCGCTCCTCAGTCACTACGAATGGCGGCGTGATGACATCACACCTGGCTGGCACGCAGTGGAAAGAGGAGACGTGAGGGAGGGAGGAAGCCGGGTGCCGCCACCGGAAGATAAGGTTTTTTCTTTATTAATAGTGGGCAGAGTCGGGGGGGACTTGCCGGAGCACTGACATAGACCGCGGCTCTCACAGGTGCCTGTGAGAGCCGCGGTCTATGTGATCACAGCACGGGGAGGGCTGCGGGATGTGCCCCCCTTTTAGTTATCTAGGGGCACGCCCCATGCGATCGCACGCCTGCCCCTTGAAACGACCCTGACCCTAACATTCCCCTCCCAGTAGCCTAACTATGTGAACCCCCACCCGTAGTATAACCCTAAGGCTCCTCTTTCCATAGCCTATCCCCACAAGCTGACCCTAACCCTGCCCTTCTATTACCCTAATTCTAACCCAGGAACGTAACTAGCCCAAATGGAGCCGAATGCAAATGCCCAAAATGCGCCCCCCCCATGTTCCCACCCCCCTCCAAAGAAAAGAATAAAACCCTCTTACCTTACTCTGTGAGTCTGAGAGCAACTGCCGCACGGCGCGGCATCCACCAATCAGTGTTCAGCCTGACAGCGCCGGTCACATGGCACACTGCGAGAGTGAACTAATCTCGCAGTGTGTCCTATAGGCCGGCGCTGTCCGGCTGAACACTGATTGGTGGATGCCGCGCCGCAGTTGCTCTCAGACTCTGGTAAGAGGGTTTTATTCTTTCTTTTTGTGCACTGGTAATGGTGGGCTTTGTGGGGTATGTGACCTCCAAAGCCATCAGCGCCTAGGGAACATGCTCTACAAAACCCATACTAGTTACTCCACTGTTCTAACCCTCCCTTCCCCAGAGACTAACCCTGAAAGTCCCCAGAGAGTGTATGCCGTATGCTGAACGGCATATTTCTTTACATTTCAAAACTGACATTTTTCTTGCATTTCATAGTAACACTTTCAAAACAGGATAAACCTCATCATTAATTGGTCATAGCTAAAAATGGCTGTTAACACTAGATAATGTCATATCTCTGTAATGATAAAGGAATATTTTGGGTTTTTATGCTTTTAATATAATGCAATTATGGAGGTAAATAGTTAATGATATATTTAATAATTCCGTTGTGTCGTTCTTCCTAAGACTAATGAAAAGCAGACACAGACATTGGTGAACTCCCGGTAGACAGGATCAATATTGGGATTAAGCACCTGGTCAAATGCAGCCATTGATTTCTACGTTTTACTGATTGGGAGAGAATTTTGATGTGTTTAGGAGCATAAATCTCATGGAGACATTATTAATTAATTACAAGTATTGGCACAGGTTCCCATAAAGAGAAATATAACAGTCAACAGAGTTTAACCTATTTTATGATACTATAATGATACTATAACTGTATATTCATCCAACATTTAGAATTTCTGTTTTTTCATCAGGGACTTGTATATTAAATTAATGTATTTTTTTGTTACCTCTTTTCCTTTTTCTCAATGTAAAATACATAGGCTGTTGTGCTATTTTTCTTGTTAAAACTATGTGTTCACAAAGTGAAAACAATTAGTGTGCAATGATGGGATATTTGTAAAAACCACCTATTATCTTTAAGTGTGAGTATGGACAGGTGCGAGAAAACACACTTATGCCCCTTTCACATCACCACCAAATACCGCCAAAAACACGGGTCTCGGCAAAAACGTGATTTGTTCACCATGAAAACGGGATTTCCCAGGCTGGCCAAGGGCATAAGTATACCCCAATGACAGCAGAGCTGTCATTAGTGTCGGGATGTCAACATGAGTTGCAGCGGTGCCATAGGGTTTTTTTTATCAAAGACCTTAAAAACTTGGAAGATTGGATCGAAATCAATATGGTAAGTACTTATTTTTATTATTTATCATTTTAATTTCATGATTTTATTTATTTATTTCATGCATTATATCATTAGAATTATTAACTGTAAATATTTTTTTATTATTTCGAGTATTCAAATTTTTTTTTATAATAATAATAGTGCTATGAAATGTAATTTTTTTTGTATGGGAGCATTAAATGTACATTTTTTTCTTTTTTTTTTGTTAAGGGCCGGCCCTATATTTTATTAGAGTTCTAATGGGGACATTGGCATGCCGCTGTGAGTACAGGATGACAGGGCATGCTGGCGCTTGTGGTTCTCCAAACACTTCAAGCATCAGAATGCCCTGCCGCATTAAAAATCCACTAAAACCCGGGAAATTCCTGGTGACCTGAAAGGGTCAGACCCGGGAATTTCCCGGGTTTTTGTAGACTTAAAAGGTTGCTTTTTTTGTACCCTGGCATTGAAAGACCCTGGTTTTACACCGGTGGTGATGTGAAAGCGGTATTAGAAGTGTCACACTTGCATATATGTCAACTCAGCATTGTACATAACGTGGAAGCCACATCAGAAATCCACATTCTGCCCTTGAATGTAAGGTGGCATGTGTCCAATTGCGTTCAACCTATCAACACGCCTGTGCATCAGAAAGATTCTAGGCAGTTCTATAAAATTTTTCACATATGCTAAAACCCGTTGTGAGCATACAACTTATTTAAACCCAGTAAGTACAAGCAATTAAATATTTACATACAAACAAATAGTATTCAGAAATTGAGAAAGCATTTGCTCAATTAATATATATCAGAACATAAGTTCTAGATGATTCGATAATTCATCTCAAGATGAGCTAAATAGACAACTTCAAAACAAGGATTTTCTAAATCCTAACCTACACTAAAGCTGGCCATATACTTGTACGATAAACGGGACGATTTCCCGCTAGGGAAATGTCCCATTATCGGCACCATACACCTCTCCTGCTGGGACCGATAATCCTAGCAGAAGAGGGGAGGGGGCAGCGCTCTCTATTGCTGCTGCTTTATATCTATGTACAAAGCTGCCCTGACAGCTCTGAAGGTATACTTTAAAGCTGTCAGAGCAGCATAGCAGTAATACAGATAAGAATCAGCCGAAGCCGCGCTTCACACATCGCGGTTTCGACTGATCCCTGTCTGTACTACTCCTGCAATAGCCACTGCTGTATATCTATGTGCTATGCTGCTCTGACAGCTGTAAAGTATAACTTCAAAGCTGTCAGAGCAGCTTTGTACATAGATATAAAGCAGCAGCAGCTTTGAAGAATACATTCAGCTTGCTGATTGGCTCCCTTAAAATATCGGGAGCTTTCTCCCGATATAAATCAAATATGTCAAAAGATCAAATAATCGTACAGAGCGTTTCTGGTGCTTTTATGCGGCGTTTCAAAAATTGATCTGTACCATACACTAGAGCGATTATTTGCTCTAATTGCTGATCGGGTCGATAATCACTTTAGTGTATGGCCAGCTTTACACAATACCACTTACAAAATCTGTTACGGAGAAATAACACAATATAAACAAATACAATAATAAACTCTACCTTAGAATGAGCACAAAAGAAGTAAAAAGAGGAGAATTAGTGAAAGAGAGAGAGAGAGAAGATTCAGTATGTCCCCCATTCAGCATGCAGCAGATTGTTATAACCGACTGGAGTTTCAGAATGATACCCGTAATGAATAGGCCTGAGAGGGGATTTTATACAAAACCTCTGTGTGACTGATGACATAAAGGAAGACTTCATTAGAATGGAATTGCAATTATGTGACAAGTAGCACTACGTTCGCTTCGCCAGTTAAGCTAGAAGAAAGCACAATACTTTTTATACAATGCTCAGATACTGTTGATTTTATTAGGTTAATCCAGATTGATATTTTATTATTAAAGTATATAATCTCACATTTGACACTGTCTTTGACAGCACCAATTTGTGAAATGCTGTAGAGATCATGCATACAACTTATCTAGATTATTATTTAAGTGGTGGCCTGGCAGCTTTTACATCAGAAAAGCATTGTAAATAAAGTATGACTTTAATGCAAGCTATTATATCAGCTGTGAACATGACCTGGCCTTCTCTCTATCTCTACACTTTATAACACCCATCCCACATACGTTACCAGGAACGCTTGGCATGCTTGGATTTATCACTGTATATATTCCCACATACGTCATGCTGGTGTGTCATAAGGCCACAACAGAAACTATGCCCCATGTCCTCGCTCGTTGTGAGTCCCTGCTGTGATGTTTCAGGGACAGCTGAAAGTAGCTTTTCGGCTGTCCCTATTTCAAATGTGTAACACTGCAGAATTTTTTTTTATGAATGGATGAGCATGCGGTTCACATACTCACCCTTTCATTTTCGAGACCTGACCACTAGAGAGGTGAGTAACCCTCTCTGAGGACTTAGGGTTAGGTTGCGTGGGGGACTTAGGGTTAGGTTGCGGGGGAAGGGGCTTAGGGTTAGGTTGCAGGGGGGGACTTAGGGTTAGGTTGCGGGGGAAGGGGCTTAGGGTTAGGCTGTGGGGGATGACTTAGGGTTAGAATTAGGGAAAGGGTAAGATTTTTTTACTTACCTAACAGAGCGCTATGTTTGGTGCTCTGGGGATTGCTTGCTATGTCTCTTCGAGGTATGAGCAATGAATATCCCAGCCAGTTTGGAACTGTCTGGGAGCAAATGGCCCTTTCAAAATAGGGCCGTTCACTACGGGGACCTACAGCTTTCCTCGCTGTTACAGTGGGCATCCATCAGGCTGGTAGATCTTGATATTGTTATGTAATGTTTTCTATCCAATTACCATAACTGTATTCTCTGAAGCTCAGCTGTAAACATAACAAGCCCTGCCGCTGCTTTGGGATTCATCCCATCTGAATAGAGGGCCCAGGGCTGAGAAGAAATCATATGACACTGAACCTGGCTATATGCTGAATTTATTTAGCAAATAGATTTGGAGTCAATAGACATTTAAAGAAATGTAAATGTAATGTAAATCCAGTCAAGCAATATAAGTTATGTTGATTAATATGATTCATTTAATGAATGTGTTAACATGATAGGTCTTGTTAAGCAGTTAGCTATTAGTATGCATAACAGTGTTTGCACTTAATATATCTGGGCCAGATTCAAGTTTTGCTTAATTTCTGTGAATTTCAAGTGGATTGTGGCTTCAATTTCACACTGAGCATGCTCAGAGCTGTGTGAGAACCCACATTAATCAATGGAAGTGGAGGGGAGTGACTTCTGACAGTAGGGCTGTGTTAAGTTTGCAAGTGCAAACCACCCTCCCCTTGGCGCTCCCCCCTCTCTTCTCCCCTTGGTGTGCCCCCTCTCCCATTTGCAAACTTACCCTGCTGAAGCTTCTTCTCCTCGCCTTCATGGTGCACTCTCTGCTCACTGAATAACGCTGACGTGACCTTGGGGTCAGAGGATTCCAAAGACAGTGCCTGGCGCTGTCTCTGTGCAAACTTTTGCTGGCACTCCACCCTGGTACCCCCAGCTGTGACGCTCCCTTCATATTTGGGGGGGGCATGATGCCTCCTCCCCCCTCCCTGTTTCGACGCCTATGCTCTTACAGTATAGGTGTTCCCTCTCTCTTAGTACCCATCTAGACCTATGTACATCTGGGAATTTTTGCGCTGTGTTAATGGGAGTTAGAAATTGAATGTCTGAATAGTTTGACCATGCCCTAGTACAATCCTCTGAACATTTTGGGATCTAAGGTCCGGATTCACAATTACGTAGTTTTCGTCTTACGTACGTTGTTTTAAGAATTGAGCTACTATGCATGCGTAGTAGCTTATTTACACTATCTACGTACCATTTCTGTACGTAGATTGCGTAAGCGCGTTCTAAAGAGCGCTTACACAATCTATGTACAGAAATGGTACGTAGATAGCGTAAATAAGCTACTACACATGCATAGTAGCTCAATTCTTAAAACAACGTACGTAAGACGAAAACTACGTAACTATGAATCCAGGCCTAAATGTCGAGTTTCCAGTGTCCATGTGGTACAGTTGCACCAAATGGAAAAAGTTCTTTGGGAAAGTTATTTATGTTAATTACGTTTGGGAAGAGAGCTGGAGAAAATCAGTGTATTTTATATTTAATGAAATCCATATGTACGTTGTGGTGTGGCCTGGCTGCAGGAGTGTGAAGACTTGTAGTAGCAGAGCTCCTCTGCCATATACCTAAAAACAGCTCATTTTCAAGAGAAAACAGTTTTGAAATAATTTCTAAATAATCCCATAGACTTCCTAAAGTTGCCCTGAACACACCCTATTCTTCTTGGGATCCGGACTGACACCGTCGGGTGTGGAACTGCTGGCAGCCCAGTGCCCCAGTAACTAGAGGAGACGGTGAACCCGCCATTGTTCAGCTGCATAACGCAGCTTCAAAGCCTCCTGCTTTCTCCATTTCCCCAGAAGACTCCTGAGGTGCAGACGCAAGCACTGGACACCTCTGCGAGATTCCGCCGATCCAGTGACCAACGGAAGGACAGATATTACTTCGGAGGGTTGGCGGGGAAGAAGACTCCGGCAGCCATCTTCCACACCACGAGGGCTGAGAGACTGACTGCTGCAGCCGCGTGGGTGCCTGGCCACTTCTATTCCTCCTCACGTGAGTGGGTTTATTTAGCTCCCACTCTTACCATCACTAACAGAAGGAGCGGTAAGCGGTTTCAACTTTTGAATTGGGGCTGCCAAGATATTTGAGATATCTAACACTCTGGGAGACGGCCGCCATTTTGTATAACTCCACCGCTGCGGAGGTGCATGGCCATCTTTACTCTAACATCATCTCCTACCATCCTCGCGGAGAAATAACAGGCAGTAAAGGAGTAGAAAAGTGTTTTGCCTGGAAGTAAATTAATTGCCCACTGTATTAACCTCTCCTCCCCTTAAAAGAGACTTTAACCAACATAATTCATTTACAGAAAAATAACAAGTCATCTCAGAATCTTTAGATTTGATCCTGCTTTGTGCCTGCAACACAAGCCAGCATATTACTACATACTACATTATCTTACATAAGAGCTGGCATAGATCTTGGGACTTTTACTATTACCATACTGCTTAAACTAAAGTGTGTGGTCTAAATTAGCTCTCAATCTCTAATAATAATAATTATTAAAAAATAATAAAGGCAAAAAAAAACACGCTTTTTCGACAAACACATTTGTGTTGAAACTATAGCCATGCAAATATAAATCACACCTCCTTAGGTGACCGGACGGTCGCCCAGTCAATAGATATTCAAAAAAGGACAAGATCTTGTGGACTATCTCAAAGATTTTTTTCAACATATATATCTGGAAGCTACAGCCAACGACCTACTCCTAGACCGAGCTCTCAGGGCACTTAGAGCTCGTTCATCATCAGATTAAAGGCCCAGAGATGTTATCATACATTTCCATTATTTTCGCACAAAAGAAAAAATAATACTTCTCACAAGGAACATGGATACCATCCCTTTCAACAGAGCATCATTACAATTGTTTCAGGACTTGGCTCCATCTACCTTACAGAAGCGTAGAAACCTATTAGCAATTACGAGAATTCTCCGTCAACATAATTACAGATACAGATGGGGTTTTCCCTTCCAACTTCAGATTCCAACGGAGAACACTACTCACATAATTAAATCTATGAATCAAGGTCAGGCACTCCTGGAAAGACTTAACCTACTACCTGCACCATCAACTCTTACAACAGCATCCTCTTCTCCTACTCCACCGAGACCTGCCCGTCCTTCTGCAGAGTGGACCACAGTGGGCAGGTGTAATCGTCCATCTCCTTCACCAGATTTAAAGTTTCGATTGAATATGTAGATGGTGTCTTTACTTGATAACTCGACCTTTATGAAAAGGGTTATTGGACCTATTGACTTCAAACAGAAGTTTGGACATACTATAGTAATTTCAAAACTAAGTATATTTTGTCCTTTTTCTAGCTAATCTTTTGATAATTTTCTATAGTATATTAGAACAGTTCCTGATTAATACTTTGACTTTACTGAGTTTAGTTACAGTGCTTAAATACTTATAATAACTGGGTATACATGCAAGAGATAGATAGGCCACACTTACAGTTCCAAAGACCTTTCTTCAACAGGTACAGGCTAGTTTCTTATAATATATAAGTGGGACCCTTTATATTATCACCACATACGGTTTAGATTCACATTAGGGCAAGACTTCAGATTTAGAATTGCATTTCATAACTTTCATAACTTACACTACAGTTAAATGCATAGATTGGATAATACTTCAAAGTTTATAAATGAAAAACATATATATAGGTGTATTTCTGTTTACATTGATGTATGTATATAGGTCTACAGAAAGTACCTTAAGACTCTTTTCTGATTTACCTTTATAAGCATTAATTTGGTAACATACCCATTGGTTTATTTGGTTTACATACCACTAACATACATAGTCCTTATACCGCTATAGCAATTATTTCCTGACTGGGGTACCTGATGGTACACCACTTCTTACTTGAGTTTTATTGTCCACCCTCCATTCGCCCTTATCCTTAAGAGGAAGATAATTATGCTTCAAATGTTCTTTAAGGGTTTAAACCCACTTGGGTTCTTTGCTTTTTTCTTTTCTAGTGGCACTCTTTTTTCTTATCTTTTTCTCCCTCTTCTAGTCTTCAGGTCTGTGGAGAATTTACATATTTTCATATATTCTAACCAATTTATTTATATTCTGCAGCAGAATAGGTCCATGGTCTTACAATGGCTTCGCTAAAATGTATTTCGATTAATGTCAATGGCTTGAATTCTCCGAAAAAACGTGCTCTGGTGTTGGCGGCTCTCAAATGCACCAAAGCAGACATTGTCCTCCTTCAAGAGACTCACCTCACCGAGACTCACTAAAATTTGAAAGTAAGTCATTTCCATATACCTTCTTTGCCTCAGCGGATACCAAAAAGCGTGGGGTTGCTATTCTGGTAGGAAACCTAATCCCTTTTGCACTGAAATCTTCTGATCCAGAAGGCCGATTTTTATTCTTACAGGTATTATTCTTACAGAAATGGTTACAATAGTGTCACTATATGCTCCTAATCAGTCCCAGACTGCCTTCTTTGCAAGGTTCTTCCATACCTCAGACAGGCATGCCCAAGGACATATAGTTCTGGGTGGGAACTTCAATGTTGTTATTAATCAGGCCTTAGATAAGACTCAAAAAAGTCAGGGAACATCTCTACAAACAAATTCCAAGGATTCATTAGCACTCCTTAAACACTTACATGCACAACTTTTATTTGACACCTGGCGCCTTAAAAATCAGGATGCCAGAAACTATACACATTTCTCCGCCCCACACAAGTGTTATTCCTGTATAGATATGCTTTACGTATCACATTCCCTAACATCTATGATAGACTCATCAGATATTATTCCTCTAACTTGGACTGACCATGCTGCAGTGTTGTTTACTTGTACCATAAATGCAACATTACCCCAGAACACGCATATGGAGATTATATAACTCAATCTTGTTAAACCCGGAATCTAAACTATAATTATTAGAAGCCATTCAAAATTATTTTTAATTAAATAGTACTGACGATATATCACCAAATATCCTATGGGAGGCCCATAAGGCCACAATTAGAGGTCATATCATTAGCAAATCCGCAGCCCTCAGGAAGTCTTCAACCCTTGCCCTCTCCACATTAGAAACTCAGATCATTTCTTTGACAACACAATGCCAAATCTCCCCTACGTCTAATCTGATAGAACAAATTACAACTCTTAAAGGCCAAATAAATATGATATTATCCCGTAAAGCAGCCACTACCTTAAAGAAGCTCCACCAAAAATTTGATGGCAAATCAGACAAAGCAGACTCCCTTTTAGCAAATAAACTTAATAATAGACAATCTTTAAATATGATTAATAAATTTAAATCTTCCCCAGATTCTACTCCCATATATGATCCTTTGAAAATGGCTCAGATTTTCTGAGACTTTTACCATGATTTATATAACTTGCAAGACTCTCAACCCCATCCTAGTCTACCCGCTAGAGAATTAGATACATATCTTAATTCATTACACCTCCCTACCCTTTCCACCACTCAATAATGAGATCTTAATAAAGAAATAACAATAGAGGAACTATTGATGGCTATCAAAACACTTCGAGCCTCTTCAGTACCCGGCCCAGATGGGCTCACTACTGTTACATGTAAAAAAAACCTGGCGCTCAAACACAATGAAAATAATAATAGTAATAAGTGATGAATTAAAATAAACAATGTTAAAAATAATTTAAATTAGAATAAATCAAAAGGAGCTGTAAAAAGGCTGCCAACCAAATGAACATAAACACATACAAAGATTACTGCGCTAATGATTCATCAAACACAAGCATTCACGCTCAAAATAACTTATCAAAAAACAGTAATTTATTGATATCAAAGATTTATATATTAAAATTAAAATGAGGAAGGTGATCCCGAATATGCAATTCTGAAATATTAAAGGGTATAGTAGATATCAGAAAAGAGGGTACAATATGTTTCTCTTTCTCTGTATATAGAAAACACCTTGTGAAATAGAATATGGAGGTATGCAGGTAGAGTCAGCCGAGTACAAATTGGATTATATATGCGGACTTACCCGCTGACAGACGCGCGTCTGTGTCTGTCTGCTGAGAGTCCCAATGGATGATGAAGTCTCCGTTACTCTGACAGGTCAGAGCTGTAGTGTAGGAGCGTCTGTAGTATGAGTGCCACACGTGTCCTGACGGGGATCTGTTTCCATTGCTCCGACTCGTCGGCACTGGGGAGAAGTCCTGGGAGGGAAGTGGGTGGCTCTGTAGTACGGGGCTAAAATAAGGTCTCCATATGGCTGTATGGTATATGCATACAATGATTATATAAAAAAGTCTCCGCATCCAGCAAGGTACTTTCCAATTTAGGATAAAGATAACAAGTTTCCACAGTATTTGAGTAAAATATATCGGGATCACAATGTCCAATAGTAATATAAAAAACACTTGACGCGTTTCATGGCGTAGAAGCCACTTCTTCAGGGGCCTGGCATGTAACGATCTTACCTTCTCTCCAGCGCTCCCCCGGCAGGCACACCACTTCCTGCCTTTGCGGCCAGCTTCCCCTCTCTGCGGTCATGCTAATTAGCCATGTGCTGTCCGCTCTGTTCTCCTGCCTCTGGCTCCTATTGGCTGCAACGTTGCTTAGCAACCAGAACGCTTTCTCCGCTTCTCCTTGCAGCACGCTGTCTCCCTGCATGTCCTGGCTCTTTGTTTTTCCCTGGAACGCATTGTTATGTGGTCAGGGAGGCTGGTCCAGTCTCTGCCCCCTGATTGGCCAGTCTCCCTGTAAATAAAGCGACAGTTCACCTCCACCTCGCCGGTTATAGCGTCTGCTGCCCGTGCTTCTGACTTTTTCTTGCCTCTCTTATCTTCTCTGGTGTTCTATTGCGTTCTTGAGTGCCCCATTGTTGTCCTTTCTAGCTCCTGACTGCTTGTTTTTGTTATCCCTTTGGGATCATCAGTTGTGTGAGTGTGGTGTGAGTTCCCTAGTTAGTCTTGTGTGTCTGTCCAGTAGTGTTTTTCCTAGTTAGTCCGTTAAGTGTTCTTGTGTTGTTCAGTACAGTCCCTTCTGTTACTGCTGCTCCCACTTTCCCACTTTATCTTATCCAATTGACCCTTGGTCCCATTTCCTGCTCCGGGTATCCTCTAAGGTTAGTATCCTGAAGAAGTCTCATCAGCTCCAGTCTATCACCACCATCAGGGGCTCTAGCAAATACTCTAGACGGGCACAGGCTCTACATACTGGTGAGTTACCCGATTCCTCTGTTATCTGTTATTTGTACTGTGCTCATACCATCCAGTCCCGAGGGTGCATAACAACTACCCAATACTATAAAAAATGTGCAAGCGCTCTCGTCCCTGTTTTAACTAGGGTTCTTAATCTAATCTTGGATGGAGCTAAATTTCTTCCAGAATCTACCCTTGCTAACAACATTGTCCTCCTAAAGCCTGGAAGAGATCCGACACTCTGTGGCAACTATAGGCCAATTTCACTTTTGAATGTTGACCTGCGAATTTTCGCCAAAATTTTTGCTCTGCGATTAAACCCTATATTGTCGCAGCTGGTTCACCCAGATCAAACTGGATTTGTGCTAGGTAGACAAGCATTAGATAACACTAGGCGTGCGGTAGACCTTATTCATTCCATCGACGATCAGAAATTACCAGCATTAATTATGACATTAGACACAGAGAAGGCCTTCGACCCGGTCTCCTGGTCTTTTTTTACAGGGGGTCCTGGGATCAATGGGATTCTCAGGACGATTCATGCAGGTTGTACTTGCATTATACCACTCTCAAACAGCAACAGTAACGGTAAATGGGGTGGCTTCTTCCCTGTTTGCTATCTCCAATGGGACGAGTCAGGGTTGCCCCTTGTCTCCTCTCATATTTGCATTACTTATTGAACCATTAGCCCTTCGTGTCAGATCTAACCCCTCCATCTATGGAGTGCCGATAGGTCAGGAATCCCATAAACCTCTTTATGCGGACGACGTCCTTTTGTCCCTGACCAATCCTGCGTTCTCTTTGCCAGTAGTTCTAGAAGAAATATGAGAATACGGTCGACACTCTGGGTACAAAATTAACTCCTAAAAACGGAAGTCCTTGACTTTTATTTATCTGATGCCTTACGCTATCATCTAAACCAACACTTTCCCTTTAAATGGAATAAAAAAAAGATAAAATATTTAGGAATTTATTTAACAAAGACATATGGACAATTATATCACTCCAATTATCCTCCAATTTTATCCCAAATTAAGAAAGATTTAGAGAGATGGAATGCTATGATTATATCTTGAATGGGTCATATTACATCTATATAAATGAATGTTCTCCCCCTCTTCCAGGCCCTCCCAGTCCATGTTCCCCCACAAATTTCCCCTACAATTTCATATCAATAGATTTATTTGGAAAGGAAAACACCCACGGGTATGTTTGAAAGTCATGTACAGATCGACAGATGGAGTCGGTCTGGGACTGCCAGATTTTCACCGATATTATTTATCGGCTCACCTAGCACAATGCATAATATGGTGCTCAAAAGCCACTAATCGAATCTGGTCTATGGCTGAGGCACACTATGTTGGGGTTACTTCCATAGCCACATTGATGTGGCAACCTAGGTCCGTACGACCTTTGGCTGCTGTATGCCATCCAGTCATTAATCACTACCTTAGTCTATGGGACGGGATTGAACATGGATATAAATTATCGGAATTTCAAAGCCTAATTATTCCATTATATAATAACCCTAGCTTTCTCCCTGGTTGCAACCCCATTGCTTTCGCCACTTGGACAACAAGAGGTATTTATTATCTCAATTTAATTTTTAACTCGGGATTTCCACCATTCTTTGACCTAAGGGAGACCCTCTCTATCCCACATAACTGTTTTTATCAGTATCTTCAGATAAGACACTTTTATACCTCAGTTAAAGATGTTGTACACAGACGAAAATCTCATTTTGAAGAACTGTGATGAAGACGTACTTCTTTTAAAGGCCTGGTTTCAGACCTATATCATATGTTAACTCCAAATACCCCAGATACTTTAGAAACATATGAAAGAGCTTGGAACAGAGAGATTGAAAGTCTTCTGGATTCAGAAGAATGGGAGTAGATAAGAAAATCAATAGCCTCAACTTAAATCTGCATTCGCATAAAAGAGAACAGATACATATTATTATTCAGATGGCACCCGGTACCAACTAGGTTAGCAAAATTCTCTGCTAATGCAGAAGATAGGTGCTGGAGGGGATGTCACGGTGGAGAGTCATACTTGCATATATGGTGGGAGTGCCCCAAGCTCAGAGCACTTTGGATCGATTAATATAGAATTCTAACCTTAATATTGCAATTGAATATTCCTTTTTCTCCTCAATACTTTCTCCTTCCTTTGAGGGTCCCTGGGGTGACCAGAAGCCAAAACAAATTAATTCTCTATGTGACCTCTGCAGCTACTTGTCTGATTGCATCACACTGGCGTCAGCCTCATGCCCCAACATTTCAAGCAGTATTAGACAAAATATGGTACGTATATAGAATGGAATTAATGACATGCATCATGCGGGATACATCTAAGTCATTTAGTAACATTTGGGAACCATGGGCTTCATATTTTGGAACCACTCTTCCCATCTTCAGTAGACAGACCTGACGGATATCTTCCATATTTTTCGATATTTCTAGATTTATCTCGAATCCTCTCCCTTCAGCTCTCTTCTCCTCTCTTCTCTATTCATTCTCTCTCTCTTTTTTCCCTCTCTGTGGGTTGCCACCCATCCTCTCTTGTCGTTTCTTATCTCTTTTTGTTTTCGTCCTTAAATTGCATTTTTCTTCTATAAAATTGAAAATGAAAGACACCACTGTAAAATAAAAATTATAAAAAAAAAAAAAGAAATCCATATGAACGTTATCAGATTAATACAGTATAAAATGTCACACATCATTCACCCAAAACTAAAATTCCACCTTGTCACTAAAAATATTCCCCACTCCTGTCTTTCCCTGCTGCCACCGTACAGTGGAACAAAATAGAAATGAGTACATAAAATGGACTATATTAATAATCCTAACCTTTTGTTAAATGTTAACTCAATTCTATTTCTGCTTTGTTTTACCGTGTATTAACTAATAGAAGGGTTACCACAGTGATATCCTATTAGTGATAACAGCAGATTTTTTTTTTATCTTTGTGCATTCAGAAGCCACTAACGCAGCTCTCATATTGGTACAATGATTTTTGTGTGACCAAAGTAATAACAAAATATATGTGTGTGTGTCTTTATATATATATATATATATATATATATATATATATATGTGTGTGTGTGTGTGTGTGTGTGTATATAAATATATCTCTACAT
>WWET01002750.1:148912-158958 GCA_011038615.1 Limnodynastes dumerilii | reverse complement strand
TTTAAAAAAAAAAAAAAACATTCCCTCCCCGGCCGCCCCGCCGCCGCAGCCCATGTGTAAACAAATAAAATAAATGAACCTCCCGTCCGACAGGGCATACTGCAGGTAGTAGAACTACAGGCACAAGCATGCCCATGAATGACAGGGCATGCTAGCGCTTGTAGAACTACTATCGGCAGCATGCCCTGTTTAAAAAACAGACCATGGCCATTTAGTCTTTTAAAAAAAAAAAACTGTGCCCGCTACATAAAAATAAAAAAGCCTTCACATGTCCCCACAAAGATATAAAATACATTGCAGCAGTGCCCCATAATTAAAAAAAAAACAAATGCCACCGGTGCCCCATCATAAATAAAAACAAATGCCACCGGGGCCCCATCATAAATAAAAGACTTTGGTCATTTCCCACGCTGGCAGAGGGTATATATATGACCCAATGCCAGCCAACCAGTGATTGACATGCATAGATTTACTACTTTTCTTAATTCACAAATATATATTTTTATACATTTTTCATAAATTATTTTGTATTTATTATGCCATATCGGCATTTATTTTATCTAAAAAAAAATGTTTTACTTGTAAAAAATGTTTTACTTGTAAAAAGCTGCTAAGGGTCTGTTTTTATAGAAAACCCTTGTTTTTTTTAAATGTTAATATGTTTTACTGCTTTATTATTTTGATACAATAACTATTAATTTGATACAACAGTTTGTATCCTTTTTTTATATATGGTTTGTCATAAATATTTGTGCACTATAATAGCTGCTTCCCCAATCATGAACTTTGTTGGTAATCTGTGCTTATGGACTTTGTTATATTTTTTGTTTCATTAATTGTGTTATTTCTATTATTATTTTTTATTTGTTATTTATTCAGTCATATGTATGAACGGACTAAATATTTGATTGACAGTTACGAGTATCAAAAGGATTTATTGGACACAAATGAAAGTGCAATGATTACAGTGATAATAGGGGGGGGGAAATTTTGTCAAAGGGTGATAAATAAATATGATGAAATTAATAATAGTAATATAATGGTGAAAGAAAAAAGGGAAGATGAAGTGAAAGAAAAATGTATTTATGTATAGCTCAAACACTGCTCTCTTTAGGACCCAGCGATTCCCAGGTCATATGCCCTATAAATATGCCTTTCAGTTTTTATTTGCTTAATTGTCATTTTGCTCCTGATTATGTGGGTAAACTAGGAATCCCCATCCCAGGAATTTTGGACCTTGAACCTGCTTCTAGAGCACTATAGAATTTCGTTTTTATAACTGCTCCCTCCCACATCCTTAAGTTCATGGTGAACTAATGTTCCTGGCCAGCTAGTGAACTAAATTAACTAGATGAACTACTGAAGAATCTAGTTCAAATGAACTACTCAGGTGTCTGAGCTCAGCAGTACCATCTCTGGTGATTTTGAGGTATAGACTTATGATTAAGTTAAAAGAAAATGGCAGTGAGTGAATGATCTTGCAGAGGTGCCGTGCTTCATCTTACTGTCTAGGGACTGACTCCTCTCTCCCACTTCATTTAGTTCATTATGAACTAATCTTTGCAAGGTCTGTGAACTAAATGAACTGGTTCACTTAAAAGATTAGTTAATTTGAACTACCCATCACTAGAATCCGGTCCTTAGAAATGACTAAAATAATAGCAGAGCAGAATATGGAATCTTTACAGCATAATGGTTCCTTACATATATACACAATATTTTCCATCACTCCACTCTATCGGTAGTAATTCTAAACACTTATGTGTCCAGAAGGCTACCCTAACTTTTACACATTGATATGTACGGATGCAGATTAATGTGTATCTGGCCTTTCCCGCTCCTGACCCTTCATTTGAATGGTCTATCCCCGACTATATGTACCTAAAGAGTCAGCCCCTTCCTTTAACATACCTTCAGACATACAAAACTAAGTTACGTACGTCTGAAGGTACGATAACGCCGATGTTTCTTGGCAGGGGACTTAAGCAAATGCCTTTCGTAAGTTCCCTGCCGTTATTAGGTCTGGGTCCGACCAATGATAGTAGAAATAACAACTAGCCACTGCTGATTGGATCATTAAGGATTCATCTGTTCAGCTGATTTTTTGCTGTTGTATTATTTGTATGCTTATGCTTCATATATGCAATATAAAAAATTCAACCAATATCAGGTTTGACATTACCAAGTGAATCTCAGATTGGATCTAAAACCTGATAAATCTGAGAGTGATAAAAAAATGTTAGCCTATATTACATATTTTCCCACCAAACAAGCTGACATAAACAGCTCAATCACCTATGACCTACAGCAACTGAAGAGGAGTGATCAAACTAAGGAAGTCCAGGAACAGTAAGGATGTGTCCTCATAAATTCTGCCAATGGCAACGGATGTATGTATGCATGGTACTAACTAAAACTAAAGAATGACAGTATCGATTCTTCTTTTGTTGAGAAGAATTAAAGTAAAACACGTCTGAATAGAAAACCCTTTCATGATTTGATTCATTCGAGAGGAAATTTTTTTGACAAGTACCAAAAGAGTTTTTGGAACTGTTCCGTGTTTGCATATATAATAAATGTAACACTCATATATTGTTTTTTTCATAGGGTGTCATTATATGTTTTGGGTTTTATCGACATTGAGCAGTAAGTTGGGAGAGTGTTTTTTTTATAACCATTACCCCCAGTGAGTGACCTTTTAATACAATTACTGATTTGTACTGACAGCCTTGGTTAATTAGGATTAGCATGTTGCTTTTTGTATATATATTAACTACATTTTATATCAGTTATTTTATATATGACTATTATTTTTTCTACATTTGCTTGTCAATTAACAGAGAATATTCACAGAAAGCATAAAAAAAACAGTTTCACTATAATTTACTCATACACTGGCATCTGGATGACTTAAGAGAATGTGAGTCCATTGTGCTTCACTGTTATGTAAAGCTTATGTAAAAGCTCGGATTAAGTCATACTTACTGTATATTGACATCTGAATTGCTCCAAGGCCAATTATTTGGATGCCATATTTCCAAAACAGTTCCAATCCTATGCCGACAATTATAAATTTGATAGTGATACATCTAACACTGTAATGCCAGCTGTATCAATCTCTAAAGTGTTTTAGCTTGATAAATGTTGCGTCGGAAGGGGTACCTGCCAACAGTTGTATGTTCACTTTGGAAACCCTTTAAAATACCAACATTTTTAAATTTGACAATCAATTTTTTTTTCTCTCTCTCTAGTCGTCATCCTCTCCATTCTGTCTAGTCAGTTCCCTTGCTCTCTCTCACTGTGTTCTTCTTTCTCTCTCCCTCTCATATGAAGTATTGGCATTACAATATTCTATTGCATAGGTGTTGAACTAATGAACCTGTCAGATAAAAGAATGCTGATTAGTTAACACTGCTGGAATTTTAATGCTGGCATTCAAAACTACACCCTTAAAAATGGAAGACATGTTTTTCTAGCCTGGTTCAGGCCCTTTTTATTTACACATTATGGACCATATTCACACCTAAGAAGCAGACGCTTCTTAGGTGCGGTTCCTTAGTAAATAGGCATGTGTAATAGGTCATTTACACAATCCATGTAGTTAGGTACGTAAATTGCCTCCGTGCAGTCTTTAAAGACCACACAGAGTATTTTAAGTTGAAAGAGGTGGTGTAATGCCTTATGGTACTCGTGAGTGCCATGAGTTAACTAAAAACGGGTGAGGTATGGGGCAGGATGGGTGAGTTAGGCGTGCATCTGTCCGCACCTAACTCACCCGGATCTGTGAATACGGGCCTATATCCCCACCGACTAACTTGTTGACTGTTATCATATTTTTGTGCATCTTTGTCTTTCCAACTGGGCTTGGAGATATACCAAGCATTATTCAGATGTACACCGAAAAATGTAGGCATTGCTGTGGTGCACCCATTATTTAACATCTCCCATGAACTTAGAAGTACTAGTGTTCATCAAACCATTCCATCAGATTGCTGGATTTCCTAATGTCATTGGGTCAATGGATGGATATTATGCAGCCGGAAAACCATTGAGCAGAAATGACTGAAACGGTATTGTTCAATAATTTACTGGTAAACCAAAATTTTGCCCCAGGGTACCCCAGGTGGTATATCTGTAATTTTGCGTTGACTTAATAAATGGTCTTTCCATAATGCACTGTTCCGCTCTCTTTAAGAATATACAAGAATATACATTACGATATAGAACCCATTTTTTAGAGCATTTAGGGAGGGTTTATTGACTTCTCGCTTTTGTTGTAGAAAGCTACACCCAGCCTCACAGGTTGACACATCACACGCTAGTTCAATGATTTTGGCGGGAAACCATGTTACATTGCATGCTGCATGTTTCTGTGTCATAATTTATATTTATATAGTTCATTGTATATTTTTTTGTGTTTAGAATACCAAGTAGAACAAGACTAGGAATTGTGTTAACCATCCAGATATATTTAGCATCTTTTTTTTTATTGTGATAACATTTAAACTTCAGAGACATTTTATGAAGAAGTGTAATGAGCTTTACTTTGAATGCAAAGTTGGAGACCAAGATAAAAATTGAGTCCCTCATTTTTGTTGTATGATTTCCTCAAAGGTTGATCAAAGGGTTCTGAATTTTGATGGGAACTAAAAGATCACTGTACAGATTTATCTTACGAATATTTCTGATATCAGTTCTTTCAAAGCACACTATGACATACCCTAATTTACCTTCTCCCATAAGACCTTTGTCTCACAGTGACGAATTGCCTGTGCCAAAGTATGACAAAAATGTCATACTTAGCTATGATGAACAAGAAATTGAGCCTGTAGAGCATAGTGATCATGTAGGGATTGAGCCAACCTTTAAAGTGTCCTGCTCATCTTCTGAACCACAATTACTTACCCAAGGAGATCTCAATGGACTTGTACAATATTAAAACCTATCAAAAAGGCAAGCAGGACTTTTAAGCTCCAGACTGAAGGGTTGGAATCTTTTTTGCAAAGAAACAAATGTGCGTGTTTTTTAGATGTAGGCATAGTGGCTTTAAGAATTTATTTTCCCTTGAAGATAAATTAGCTTTTTGCTAAATTTATTCTGTTCTGTAAGCACTTGTTCACAAGTACACAATTTCCAAGGATCAGCACTGCAAAGATGAAGGAGGGGAGCTTTGTAGGACCACCAATATAAGAACTGATGCAAGATGAAAGCTTCAATGGTCTTCTGAATCTGGCTGAGGAGGCTGTTTGTGAGTCTTTCAAGAGTATTTGCTAAAACTTATTAAGGAAACATAAGGCAGACAATTTACAAAGAGATAGCAGACAATCTTCTAAAATCTTACAAGACCCTGAGCTAGGAGGATTATCGGTCCCAGCAGGGGGTGGACTGATAAACGGGACAATTTCCCGCTAGGGAAATGTCCTGTTATCGGCACCAAACACCTCTCCCGCTGAGACCAATAATCCTAGCAGAAGAGGGGGGGCCAGGGCTAGTAGTATGCTGCTCTGATAGCTTTGATACGATCAAAGCAGTCAGAGCAGCATAGTATATAGATATATAGCAGCGGTTATTGCAGGCAGTAGTACAGATAAGAATCAGCCGAAGCCGCACTTCACACAGCATGGTTTCGGCTGATCCGTCTGTACTACTTGCAATAGCCACTGCTGTGTATCTATGTACAATGCTGCTCTGACAGCGTTAAAGTATACCTTCACAGCTGTCAGAGTAGCTTTGTACATAGATATACAGCAGCAGCTTTGAAGAATAGGGAGTCATTCAGCTTGCTGATTGGCTCCCTTAAAATATCGGGAGCTTAAATCAAACATGTCAAAAGACCAAATAATCATACCAGAGCGTTTCTGGTGCGTTTATTTGGCGTTTGAAAAATTGATCTTGGCCATACAGTAGAGCGATTATTTGCCTGATCATCCGATAATTGGGTGATCGGGCTGATAATTGCTCTTGTGTATGGCCAGCTTTAGACAATCTTGGGGCAGTCTGTGATAAACACGGTGAACAAAAGAAAATTGTTATCAGGGCAAGTGGATTCCAAGTGCTTGATGGCTATTGTTAAGAGCCTTAAATTGGATGCTCCTGAGACAATTAACAGCACAATATCCTGTGCGTTATTCATTTACTATATCTGTATTGTTAATAAGCATAATATCATAAACTTTAGTTGTCACTTAAAATCATTATGTGATAGAGACATTATAAAACAATATTTGAATTCAGCACAGAAAACACATATAGATTCAGCTATATTTACTCTTGTGACAAAAAGTAAGAAATGTTTTGTTAACCAGTGTAAAGTTAGAAGAACAGATAAAAAATGTAGTAAAGTACAATTATTAGATCTGCATGAGCCTTATAATTGAGTTTCAGATATTAATGTTTTATCATGTAAATGTAAATTATCATTGTCATTAATATATGATCTGATACTTGATTTAAGCTGAATTTATACATATTCATTTTCTAAAGTATTAATATAATTAATGTTTATGATTTACAGACTCTGTACAGGTCATCACAACTGATGACCCTGCTGCGTGTTAATCTTTTGTGCTGTGACAGTTAGATATGGGAGTCCAAACTCTTGATCCAACCATGGGGAAAATCCAAAGATTGAGAGTAACAGCAAAAACATGTGCAAGACTGCACATGGACAAACCATGTTGCAATGGTAGTGGTACCAACTCATGTATGTCATTTACAGAAGCACACAAATACTTAACAACTTTAATACTAAACTCTCTTAGTAGATTAGGAACTCTATATGCACTGTTTAAATATTTGTCTCCTCTGCCTTCATCATGGCTTTGCTGAGCTGTACATATACACTTGTTTTCATTTTTCTCTCTGGATAATCCTCTCCGCTGTCCTTGCTACAGTCATTATTACATATTTGAATGCCCATTTGTTCATGTGGCTCCCCACACACTCATGTACTTATACAATCTATCGGTTTACTTTTCTACATCTGACTTTCTTTTGCATTAAGTGATTTCATATAATGGCTTTACCCTTCTATAATGTAAAGGGAAAGTCATTTAATTAGAAAAACCTTTGTATAATACAATACTAACTTTATAAATTATTATAAAAAATACTAATGGAAAGAAATAAACAAATAATATGCTAAAAATTACACTTTCAAGTTTTTAAGATGATTTATCAAAATGAATACTTTAGGCAAAATCTAAAACAAAACAAAAAATCAAACACACTGTGGGTTTCCCATCTGCAATTATTTGTTTTTCTGTTTATCACTAGGGCTGTGTTCTATTAGATGTGACTTTGCGATGTTCAGTCAGGCATTTATGTAACATGCATATCGTATTTTGTATTTCCAACAATGCAATGGCAATTCAATGACAACATGGTGTTGTTAAGCGTCATAAAACATTCATGATGTATGCTTCAAGTGAGGACATCTCAGTTTACTGATAAGGTGAAAATATGGCATCCCACGTAAGAAAAATTTGGCAAATAGGTCAAAAAATTTCCATTATGGATTTTAGCACTCCTATAACTTACATGTCTCTCTAACATATATTAAAATAATATCTTATATGAATGAACTAAAGCCATTTTTTTTTAAACTTTACCAATAATATTGCAAATAAAAATATGTCAACTGTTATGCATACAGAGGTGTTTGATCGTGTGAGCATAATCTGGCAATGTAGCAATTCCATTTGGATTTTTGGTATTACTGCCAGAGGAGAATACAAGGGTGCAAAGTGCAGTAAATTTGGCCGACAATGTAAATCTAAACTGACAATAGAATAGTGTAACATTGAACTGACAGCATTACAGCATGTTAACAAAACCTTTAAATGATTGTTGTTTTAAAAATAAATAAATGAAATATGTGCACTGTGTATTTAGACTTCCCAGCACATCTGTGTCAATGGGGCATTTTGCTGATAATTAACACAAGTTAAGAAGGTTAACGAAAATGAAAAATATTAAAAATATATATAATACTTTATATCTGAGTGAAGTGATGAGTACAGAGGAAGTAAAACACTGTTGCAGAAGAGGTTCTAAGGTAGTAGAATATAAGGTAATATAGACATTTACAACTGTTTCATGTCAATATAAGTCTGTAATAAATAATAAGAGCTGATCTTAGGCAAGATCACAGTACAACATATGTAACAAGTCTTGTGTGTCGATCATTCACATTAATGGCTTAAGGATACAGAAAAAAATTAAAAATCTATATATAAAACACCAGGTGACACGTGATTACTGTAGTTCCTGATCTTCTCGCACTCTTCGGCTTTCTTTTTTGCCTAGTCCTGACCACTGAACAATTTCTAGATGTGCACTTCATTGCATATGCTCAGGTGTCCGCTGTGGGTGATCAGAAGCACAGGGCAGCATATGACGTCTCTAAGGTTCTCCTTTCTCTTGAGGTTTTTTTATAAATCACCATACCAGCAGCAGGGACAGTTCTGAAAACAGTGAGCTAATACTGTTGTTTTGGGACATTTTATTAGCAAAAATGAATTGTTTTTGTTTATGTATGGGTTTTCCTTTAGAATTCATTTCTGTACATATATCTTTTAAACACATGGCTTGCTTGATGAGGAGTTTTGCAGTATATGGCTCAATCAGTGCACCTGGTGTATTTGCTTGTATTTCCTGAACTTAACAAACATGCCCATCAGTTTCATAGAGCATTATCCAGTGATTGCTCTATGCCAGAAAGATAATGGACCAGTCCCCTCTGCACCAGAACTGAAGGCAGAATTGTGAAGGGTAAAACTCTAGGAACTCTTCCAGTATAACACCATATCATTATTATCAATCTTCTTCTTCTACATATGTGGATGGAAACCAACCAACCTATGTAAGAAAGGAAAACAAGGTAATCCAATATTTTCATTTAGTCATTTCGAGAACATCACCACCTACACCTAAAAATCTCATTTTAATTATAATGAAATTCTATGAAAAAACATATATAGAAATATATCCTAACATAAATACTTTACTGTGTTTTAAATTCAATTTTAAGTGCACCCATTGTCAACATGAAATGAAGGTACCTGGTGAACGGCCAATCACTAAGACTTAATGACATCACTGAGTCTCCAGACTATATTTATCATCAGACATAGCATTCTTTGCTATCTAGTGGCATGTCACCTTGGATTTGTGTAAATGGGAAGACAATTCCAGTGAATATACTCTGCCAGAGCGTACCCAGTAGTTCCCATTTGAAGTTTACCTTTCCACTGGATTCTCCTCTCCACCAGCCATTCGTCCCAGCCTTTGTGTAGATCTTAACCACGTCACCTTTACATAAGGACAGCTCCCTCATGTCTCTGGCACAGAAATCATAGCGGGCAATAGCAATGCCTAAAACCTTAGGACTTAGGACTGAAAGAATAATGCAAATTGATCATAACGGGATTTACACAATGTGACCACATATAAAATGAGTCAAATAAGCAGAATAGATGATAAAATGGATTGTGAAGTAGTATATTAATCTCCATATTAGAGGAAGTTCATGATGGTGGCAAAAAAAATAGGGTTATAGGGTAATGCACTTATTCTGAAACATCATGTGAAACACATTTGTATATATGACAGAGGTGAATTGGTAGGATTATGTGGCCTGGTTAATCAACAACTGTCTTTCACTCTCAGTTCAGATAATTGATGCTTTAAAATGTGCAAGATAGAGGAAAATATACATACAATCTTGTCTGCAAAATAAAGCCTATTGTACCATGTACAACAAAAATAAGAAAGTTTAGTTACTTATATTAGTTGTCTGGCACAGACCCCTTTACCCACCCAGTCTGCTTGTTAGTGCCCAGTATTGTTTATATGGATTGTTAAAATTGTAAAGCGCTACATAAACTGCTATATAAAAACCTGTTAATTAATAAATACAAAATAAATACATAATAGATTTATGACACTGTTTATTGTACAACTTTTAAATGATTCTGAAATGTAATAAAATGTTCTTTAATATCATCTACTTTAAAAATTATTATTATTATTATTAGTATTATTAT
>WWET01002750.1:135456-147195 GCA_011038615.1 Limnodynastes dumerilii | reverse complement strand
CAACAGATGAAATATGACTCCCCCTGCAATCCACATGGTTTAGCCCAGGAGTAACTAAGTTCAAGCACTTAACTAGGTCTGGATCCAGCCCAATGTGGGTAATATAGTGAGCATATAATGAACTGGGGACATGGCAGTGGGGCATATAAAGGAGTAATGTATTAACAGATAAGGGACGGAGAGGGATGGTACCAGGTTCTTTTTCATACAAAAAAAACCCAATAATTATAATAGTATTAATAAAATTATAATCAATGTTTTCTTGGAATTTAGTTATCTCACAAACCATGTATTTTATCTGCTATATTTTCCCTTGTGTAAATAAGCAGTTGGCAGCTCTGATGTGACACTAAGGGACATGCAACAGGAATAGAAAGCAGTGCAATAGCTACCTGACCAGAAGGGAGAGGTGGAGGGGGGCACAAAGCTGTACTCAGGTGCAGTGACAAAAGCAAACCCACATAGCACAGACGTGGCTTGGAGAGAAGACAGACAAGCAAAGACCAGAGTCACAATGTCACTAAGAAGTAAAACCACAGCAGCAGCTTTATACAGCATTACTAAGTAGCACATCTACAGCACAGAGTCATTAATAGCTCAGTCACCTTTTTCTTAAGCTCATACACAACAGGAACAAGGACAGGTAACCTGTGACTCTCATTATAGAAGTTAATAAACAACTATAGAATCAAATAGGGATTATTCAAAGGGGATGTAGGAAAAAATCCAGCACTTAATCAGACACTGTACCTTGCATAGAATATACAATGCAACAAACACCATAAAAGTAGATACAAATAAGATTTTTTCAAGTCTTTAGGAAAGAATACTTCCTTAGACAGATTCCTTACCAGAAAACAAAGTGCTTCATAAAAGACACTTATTTATTATTAGCATATGTTTTGTGCTCCTGTGACTAGTCCACAGAAAACCGTTTAGCGCTGCCAAAGCCGTTGTGTGGATCCTATAGAATTGTGTCTGATAGACTGTTTGCACTTATACTTATCTTATGGTTTTTAACTTGTATCTTATATTCATTGATTGATTGATTGATTGATTCATTCATTCATTCATTCATTCATTCAGCCATGGTAATTGATAGTTGGCGTTCTGCTATTACTTCAATACTTATTTATTATTAAAAAATAATATTGTGGTATTATTCAATAGCTATAGTCACAAAGGGCTGGATTCAGAAATCCGCCACAGTCTTAGTTCTAATGGTGGATGGTCACATGATCCTAAGTCCTGGCAATGCAAGTGGAGACACCAGGACCAAACATTAACATTTACACACCTGCCCCACAGAAAATGGGGTGCATAAATTACGATTGTACGTAAGGGCCATCACCAAGCCTTTATTATAAGATTACCAGCCCTATCCTGCCCTGGTATCAGAAAGGCTTATAGCACGGAAGCCTGGATTCTCGCATGGAGTGAAAAATGAGAGTAATAATAATCGGCCAGATCCAGACCCCAGCACACTTTATGTATGTGCACGCCCCTGTCACTCCCCTCTATCAGTAGTAGAGGTAGTACTTATGTGTCCAGAACCCTACCTTAACTTTAAGCATTGATCTGCGTCCGTACAGATGCCAATTAATGTGTATCTGGGCTTCCCCGCCCCTTCAATTGAATGCCTATCCCCGCTTGTATGGCAAGGATACGGCATGTGTACCTGAAGGGTCAGCCCCTTCATCGTACCTGCTAACGTACAGAACAGAGTTCCATATGTCAGAAGGTACACTTGAGTAACATCGGGTGTTCTGATGTTACTTGTCGCAAATTACGTGTGTAAGTCCCCTGAATACTGGGCACGTGCTCTGTTCACCTTTCTTTCAGTCCAAGTTTATTTATGTATCATTACATCTGTCTGCTTTAATACAGAAAAAGCCCTTCAGATAGTGGCTCCTACATTGATTCGTATGTGATGAGTTCTCAAAATAATAAGGTTTTTTATGTAAATATCTGTTAACATATATTTTATTGTTACTGCTTTTTCGCCATACTCACTTTCTGCATATGGTCTATCAATAATTTCATGATATTATTTTTAAATAATAAATAAGTATATTTTTTGAAGTGCTCCCTTTGCAGTGTATCTATAGAATCAAATTACTTTATTAATACTGTTGTGTGAAGATGTGAATGGGCAAGATTCTGAGAAATGAAAATCATACTCTGTTAAATGACTATCCAGATATAACATTACATAGAAGTAGGAAATACAGGGCTGTATAGATGATGCTGATCTTTTACAACCTTTCTTTGCCTGCTAATGATCAGCTAAAATATCCAACATGCACTAACAGAGCCTAATAAAGGAGTAGAGTAAACATCACTGAACCTAAGGAAAAGATGACTGCACACTTTTACATTCCATATGTATATGACCCACATTTCCTCATTTGTTCACAATGCACTGGATCCAGACTTCCGCAGGCATTGCATTAGGGGCTTCCAACGCATTGTCAGCGGGGATCTGATACCGGATATAAGCTTAATCCACTCTTCCATGCAAGCACATGGAAGGTCATAGCCCATGGTTCCCTACTATAAAATCCATCCTCTCTTAAGATGTGAACAGGATAGTCTGGATAGGATGGCATGTGTATTTTATGCCTATAGTGCACTACCCACATTCCAACTCCATCCCACTAGAACTGGTCCCTGCTGTCGGAAACGTGTGTACACTACTCTCTATCTTCAGGATCTGTGGTAAAATTGCTGCATGTACACAATCACAATAAGTCTGGATCCAGTCCAATGTAACTTTGATAGCTACGGAATGCTATTGTCTCTGAGCCATCAGAATGAACCAGGACTACACAGAACTGTTAAATATTATCATGGAAAACAAGCCATTTTTTATATGGAATGTAATGTAACTTGCTATCTTACATGTAATACAATTTTTCTTTATATCTTTATTTTCTTTATAATATAGTTGTGTTTTGATTAAACATTCTAATAGGTTTTAGCAAATATTTTATATGCATTTTCAGTGCAGCATAAAAAAGTTTTGTGAATTAGTTTCAGTCAAGTAAAGTAGTAATTTCGCTCATTACTCGAGAAACTGTGTGATGAATGGTCTCATGGTCTAGTGGTCCTTTGAATCACTTCTAGTAAGTACAACTTGGATCTGCTATTTTTTTTTACCTCTGCAAGGATGAAAAACCCTTCCACTTTTATTACAGAATATCAGAGTTAGAATCTAAGCCAGAACAGTCAATTAAGAAACATGTCGGGCCAATACGGAAGATTCTCAGCCAAATACTTACACATTCCTGATGATCGGTTGCTTGCATGTCCTGCTTGATTCTCAGGAGCTTTATAGGGGAAAAGAAGCGTTGTGTCCAGACTTCTGAAGCCTTCTCGAAGAGACTGGTGTTTGTAATACTCCACAAGCTCCTGTACAGTGAAACAAAATGAATCTATTATGAAAGGAATAACTACTAAACTATTTGTCCTCTGAAAATAAATCTCTTAGCACTTTGATAAATAGTCCTATACATTCAATGTGCTAGAATGGCAGGTGAGAGGACACAGAGGTGACTGCAATGTAATTGGGAAGGATAAGTACTTACTTCTGCTTATACTATGTAATCAATGGATACATCTTGTTAGGATAAGCTCACCAAGGCGCCTAACCAAAGACCTGGGGCTAGATTTATTAAACTGCGGAAAAGAAAATGTTGAGATTTTGCCCAAAGCAACCAATCAGATTCTATCTGTCACTTTCCTATTACATATAAGAGAATTTCAGCCTGAATCTGATTGGTTGCTATGTGTAACATCTCCACTTTACCTTTTCTACAATTTAGTAAATATAGCTTCTGGTGTTCACTGGTGCCTGTGATATTGGGGACAGTCTTGGCTGCAGATGTCGAGCAGGTCATGGCCCCTAGTGGCAGATCCTAGTAACTGCAGAACACTAGAAGCTGAAGGAGCAAGGAAATACTCCACAATCAAACAAAATAACAGACAGAAAACCACAATGAGAGTAGACAACCACACCCAACAAACAATAGAGACAATACAAGAGCACACTCTCGTAAAGGCTCACAGGAACCCACACAACAAACACTATCAAAACATTGACGCACTATAATTGGCATCATGCTGTATAAGCTGGCAGTTATTTACAGGGGCCGCTGGTAGCCAGTGGTCGTGACACCTCCACAACCGGTATCCTGGCTGTTAGGAAATGGCAATGGGCCAGCATTAGAGACTGAAAGACTGCAGCCGCCGGAATACAGCACGGCTGGACGGGTGAAAATAGTACATGCTGTTACCATTTTTGTTTCTCCATGTTTATATAAGCAACAATTAATCAAACCAAAGCATATAAGCCATTGGCAACAAAAAAAGATGGTTACATTAAAAATGTACAACTTAAAGTCTACATAAAATAGTTTTATTATATGCATTCTGGTTCCTCATCAGAATGCATAGAAATCTAATCATCATTTTGCAGTGATAGCTACAGAATCACCTGGCGGCTCTTGAAAACACTGTTTTGGGAGTTTTTTTAATCACAAAAATAATTGTACCCCTGGTAAAATAGAGATGTGACTAGTATGTGTTAGTTGTAAATCCAAGCTGAATGTGTAAATGGGCCTGATCCAGAGCAACGATCGCAAGCGAGCGTACGACGAGCGTAGGATCAGGCCCAATGTGTTTAAGCCAGGACTCCGCTACCCACAAAACACACATCGTAAGAATTCCATGTAAGGAAGTCACATTAGAAGGCAACTCCAGGGAAGTGCTAAACCCCCATTAACATGAGTCTTACTTGTCTTCTATTGTGCTGATCTACACTGTACTCAAAATCAGTGCAACTTTAAGTGCACACTGCAGTAATGCATATACAGTATTTATGCTACAACAACAGACATTCATTCAACTTTATACATGCACAAGAGACTGTGCACATCCAGACTTACAAAACGGGGCATTTTATAATCGCTAGGATCGAAATCCACCTGCCTTTTGCTAAAAGCACATGTGCAACAGCCACATTCCCAGGACGGATCTGGATTCACAGCTCCATCCTGGTAGCATTCTGCTAAGTGGGGGTGGGGGTGAGGTATAGTAATAGTGCAGTAAACATCCTCTGAACTATCCAGACGTCAGTGCTGCCCGCATTTTAAGTGAGGACAGAGCAGAAGGATTAAGACACGGTGAAAGGATCGTATATCCGTAGTAAGGAGAGGAGTGGCCTTCCCTTACCCACATAGACCATCGGATCCCTGCTCACATTTGCTTGGAGCTCCAAGCGCAGCAGCAGAAGAAATCTGAATCCGGCACCATATAAGTTAATGTAATGGTAACCAATATAAATATAAGAAGAACAAAAGAGGTAATCTGTCTACTGGGAGCAGTGAAGAGGAGGAGTTGTTCCACAGCAGCTATTTTGCAGGCTTTAAGGGGTTCTTCCTGAGGTGTTAGCTCTCAATTTATAAAATATATATGACCCAACATTGGGACTCTCATTGTTAGATTTAGAACCACCATATGCAGAAAGTCCTTGACAGTGGCTGGTGGTTTATCATATATTTGTAAATTTGTGTAACGGACATTTCTGTGTTTTATGTTACAGATAGAATGGTATAGTCTGTTACTGGGTAATGGCAGTGTTGCTGGGGCATTTCCTTTCCTTTGTTTCTGTGGCTAGCAGATTACCCCAGCCTTTCATGCACCTGTTTGCATTTACCTATAAATTGATTGACCAACTTCCATTTTATGTGCCTACAGAACAAGTTTACAACACAAGCAAAGACACAGGAAGGAGATTTCAGTAGAGTGCTAAGAAATGTATTCCTTCCATTCCAATTATACTAATATATTGTTCTGCTTTTATTGCTATGTTCCTGTTGTAAAACTATAAAACATCATTACAAAGAGGCCCAATTTGTAGAGTTTATGTGTAAAATTAAATCTCTTTCATTATTAGACATCCTAAAAGTCACTTTCTTCATTCATTTCCGTTAAAAAAAAAATAAAAGCAGAAAAGCACAATTAATTTGCTAGCAATAAAACTTGCAAACAAGCCATTTATAAACATACACTTATGAAACATATATTCTGCATGTCTTTTGGGTAAAAAGCCACAGTATTAACCAGTTCTACACTAATATTTCTATTTGTTTGCAAGTTAGAAGCAATTCTTATCATCTTCTTGGATTTAGGAGCTGCAAATTAAAATGAACACATAGACAAGGCATGATAGGGAGCACAGATCTTCATTCCCCACTGGAACCTTTCAGAGAATTAAAAGCACTAAGCAGGAGCAATACCTTAGCATCAAATACACTGCATATCTGGTAGTTGAGGAGTCAAAGAGGAACACACTGGTTGCAGAAATAGAAAAACATGGCAGTTTTATGCTGACAGCCACATTGGATGTATGTATAACAAAATATGTACATTTTACTGTAATTGTATTTGTTTAAAACAAAACCCATTTTTTCATAATTCCTATAACTCCCATTAACTGAAGTGGGAGACATGAGCTGTGCTGTTTGCTTTATAAGCATAGGAAGATGCATAATTCTGAAATCTGTATGAGAATGTCAGCTATGGTCCATGTCTGAACGTCTGTCTATGAGGTCTGGTTGCAGAGACTATGAATGTGTGCCAGTAATTGGACTTATTCAGTTTATAAAATAGTAAATATTAATACCTTATAACTTGTATTTAGCTGATTTTGCATACACGCACCCTGCAGTACTGTATTCATTCCTGCCAGTTTTCGGCAGTCTGCCCTTAGAATTGATGGCCACAGTGACCAATAGCGGAAAGGTAAGTTTTATTAACCCTAACTATCCCCCTCCCACAGCCTAACCCTAACCCACCCCTAACCCTCCACTGTCCACAGCCTAACCATAACCCTCCCCTAACCCTACCCATCCTCGTTCCGCAGCCTAACCTTAACCCTCCCCCTATCCTTAACCCTCTCTCTTTACCTTAACCCTTATCTCTCTGTAGTGTATCATCAACCTCCCCTTGCCCTACCCATCATCCTGCAGCCTAAACCTAGCCCTTCTCTTTCCAGAGCCTAATTCTAACCCCTTTCTATCCTGCAGCCTAACTGTAGACAGATCAGGTTCCTTTTTGAAAATGGGTCATTGGAAATGGCACCTGTTTCAGAATGTATATTTTTAATGTAATCGGTTCAGAAATTACGTTTTCCACTGAATCATTTTCTAAAACTGGCCTTCAACCTGTAATGTCCTGTTTAGTTGAACTACATTTGTGGAGCAGAATTTTGGGATCCCTGTTTACAGTTAATGGGCCTGATCCAGAACAACGCTTCAGAGCGAATTTACACGTGGCAGAGATGTAAAATCGCTGTTTTGTACGCACTGTGCATGCGCACCATAGAAAATACGCACATTAACGTAGCGTAATTGTGAACGTATGGGCCATTCACGTATGTGTCATGTAAATACTTACGTGTGGGCGTGCCAATTTTACGTTACAACAAAATACGTCTGAAATACGTGAAGTAGGCGGGGGGTTGTATTTAAAGTGTACAGTATGGGTGTGCTTAGCTGCGTAAATTCGTCTAGCCCATACGTACGTGTGCGTATGACTGCGGTTACGTTGGAAAAAGTTAAGGTGGGGTTTGGAAAGCGTGTCTTACGTACGTGCAAGAGGTGTGCCGAGGGGAGTGTAACGAATTTACGCGCACGAAAATACGCTACGCGAATAAACGTACGGCAAACGTGGTTCTGGATCTACCCCAATATGTATAGCAGTCTAGCACTCTCAATACAGACTTAACCCCAATACTACTTGCCCATATTCCCATGATGCCATAGCCACCCCCCCATTATAGTTCAATACTTTTCTCTTGTAGGAGAAAGTCCTGCAGCTGCTATGGGGCACAAAAGAGGGGGAGAACCCAAGACAGCAAGGTAACACCAAGTGACAGCTCCAAGCTGTCAGCTTACACAGTGCTCAGCAGTAAGTCTATGCAGCAGATTCAACTGTCTGGGAAGCTTGGTCACAATGCTTTGGTTGCAAATTTACATTGTGTATTTTATTTCACACTTCAGAGATGCATATTAAGATACACTAATTCTGGCTACTGTAATAGAAAGGAATAGGCACACTGGCCCGGATTCACAACCCCGTACGTCTTCCACATATGTCCTTAAATTCCCGATAGTAGCTACTACACATGCATAGTAAGTATTTTACGCAATCTATGTATCGTTTTGTTACGTAGATTGTATATATGCAGTCTTTAAAGATGTAATTGTAATTCCTTTATGTAAGAAATGCAGTGTCATGATAGGCTGACTACATCATGTTATTGTCATGTGCACAAGGTGCGCTAAGTCTAAACCCCAAAAATTTGCATCTCATCCAGCTATCATAAATGGCGTTTAGATGAACTTATGTAATCTTAGTAAATCACGTGCTGATATTTTTACTTAACAAGTCATAAAGCTTTCAACTTTAGCAGAGATGCTCTTGGGCAGAATGAGTTTAACAAACAATAGATCAGTGTGACATTTTTTTAGTAAAGGAACGGAATCAATGCTTACCATTAAACTTTTAAATTTCCTATTTTCTGCAATGCGAAAAAAGCCATCTCTCGTTAATATCTTGATGTGCTTCACTTCATTGTTGTACCTGCGGGCAAGGCATAACTTCTGAATATAAATTTGCTTTTAATCAGCCAAGGATCAATAATTACCTGCGGGCAGGGCCCAGAACAAGAGTAAACAGATTCATTGCACAGGCTGAGTATATATTCCATCCAACACAGGCCTGACAACTCATTAACAGAATATATTTAGCAGTGTGAAGAAAAGAAGCAGTTTGTTTTTGAAAGATCAGGCTGCAATATTGTATTTATATCCAATTAAATCTTTTACATACAGCATGATTAAATTCAAATGATTTTTGTTGTTGGTGTTGTTATAGGCCAGTGCATCGTTTCTATATTCAGAGGTGCATAGATAAATTTCCCAGGTGTCAAGCAATCCAAAACTTTTGGGGTGGATGGTGGGAGGTAGATTGTAGTTACTATTTGTTATGCACACTTTTAATTAGTAGATTAATACCCCGCTCAGATTGCCTCAAAATACCGGCTTTTTTGAAGAAAAAGCCGGCTGTAGAAAAAAGCCGGCTTCTAAAGGCAATCTGAACGGACAAATTTAAAAAAGCCGGCAACTGAAAGAGCCGGCTAAAAAGAAGGGTTTTAGCCGGCTCTGAACACCGGCTTTCAATAGCCGGTCGGCACGTTCAGACTGCGTTAAAAAGCCGGCTTTTTCACTGCAGCCGGCTTTTTCATCAAAAAAGCCGGTGTTTTCAGCTCAGTCTGAATGCACCCATTTTAACTCTTCAAAATTCTGCAGGCTTTTTAGGCAGTGGCAATCTGAACGCGATATTATTTATTTTGTGCTTGGATAGTGCCCAGACTCATCATAGTCTCTTATACTAAAGAGTTTATTTGAAAAAAAAAGCAGCAACAAACAGATGACATTTATATGCTTGTTTCTGGACACTATAGGAGACAAAATTGAGAAACATTCCTCCTGGGTAAAGCATTTTGCAAATAAGTTATAAAAATATTGTCTGTTTGAGGTGGTATGAGTCTACAGTAGGTTGGAGATTCTTCAGTTGGTGATGTTTGTACAGTAAAGATGTTCCCTCTCTCCAGAGTTCAGATCCCCGCTGTATCCAGACTTACTTTTGTGAAAAGGGAGGCCTTTCATTTGTAAGGAATTCCAATACAAAACCCCTATCTTAAGACTTTCACATTGTCCTTGTGTAAAATGGGGAATGCTCGGAAGTCAGAGGATACTTAGCATAGCCTCACTGTGCAATTTATATACTTCTCCCTCCCAGATACAAGGATTGCTTTGGGCATCCCACCCTGTAGTTACACACAGAAATCAAAAGTAGCTAATTTACACATTGATAAAACTATATTGCATTAAAGTGACAGAGTGGAAAGTTTAAAATGTGCTAAAAGTTTTAAATCATGCTATGAAAGTAGCACTTACTGGGCTATGTTTGTGAGATACACATAGGTGCTACTTGTAAGAACAGTTAATGTTTGTCTTTGCATCATAATATGGTCATAATATGGTACAAAGCTGTATCCTTTAGGGTAAAGTGAGTAATTTGCAGTTTGTATAGAACATTGTGGTAAAGCAGCCATGCACAATAGAGGATTTAGCTATGAAAAATATTATTGTGGCTTGGAAGATGAGGAAAGTACAAGAATGAACACATTGGAACAACTTGTGACCTATCCCAGCATACGGTATAAAAGAAGTTGCTCTATGTAGTTTTGAATACATAATAAACAAAAGCAATAACGAGTTCAAGTATATAAGGGTATTGGCAGTGTCTTGCTGTAGTGATTTCTCTTGCTGGTTAGAAAAGCATGATCATTACCCCACCCTATGTGCACCTTAAGACTTACTTAATACTGATGGCATACTCTCTGTTCTCTTTTGTCCTGTGTCGGATGAGGTAGGTGCTGTTCTCTCTATTGGTTAGTTCCACCTCGGCCTGCCCTCTCTCCATTGCTCCTGCATACCTGAGGTAGTAAAAGGTTCTATTATGCAATTTAAAAAGTCTCTTGCACCCTCTCCCTCTTACACACACACTCTCTGGCTCTCTGATTGAACTATACAGATGGCCACACCAATTTCTGCAAATCAGTCAAGTTCAAGCAATGATTCCCCATACTCACCAAGGCTGTCCAGAGTAATCCACAGGCTTGGGAACCGGCTAAGATAAAATAAATAAATATACATATAAATAATAGAAATGGTTTTGGGTCATGTCATAGGTAAGATAATGCAAGGGTAGTAAACAGCCTTATGATCCTATGATAGATGCTACATTGTTTAGTCACTAACTTCAGAGAGAACATTTGTATCATAATACCTAACAATATAGGTTACAGAGCATGACGCCAATATTGAATTAGTAAGTCACGAGCAAGCTAAAAATGTATTACATTGACTTCAATGCAGGAAGCAACACTTGGAGAACAGTATATTAAGATACTGGTTGGTGCTTACCCTAAGTATTAAGAGTGCACCAAGTTGTAACATTATACACTTAACAATCAGTATTCTTATTAAATCTTCTTTACAGAAATATTAATAATGAATAAAAGAAATCACATATATATTAACTGGAGGATGTAATATTGTTATTTTTATTAATACAAATAAGAAATATAATTTAAAAGAATTATTTACAATATTACTGGTAGTTGCAGCAATAATTATTTATGGTGTGGTCATATTAGTTAATAATGTGTATTCTGGCTTTTGTAGTGTAACATAGAAGCAGCATAAATCATAATTTGTTAATACAACATTAGCTGTAAAATAATATTACCATTTTAATTCACTGACATAATACTTTACTCCTTAAGTGAATAAATAATGCTTGCCTCATCGTTCAAACCTTAGGACCGGACCCAGACTTGCGAGTAATGGGTGCCGGTGTTTTGCGTTTGTGCAAATGCCACCAATAGTGCTTACATCTGCATGTGCAAGATCAAGACTTTCATTCTGTTTATAGAACTGGTGAGTTTCTGATGGCAGAGCAGGATCATGCGCCTTCATCCCCCCGAGTATCCCCATCATGTGCCTCCAGCTCCCCAGTTTTCCCATCATGTCTAAAGCCTCCGCCCAGTACTCCCACCATGTGTCTCCAGCCCCCTCCAGTATTCCCATCATGTGTCTCCAGCCC
>WWET01002750.1:92318-129811 GCA_011038615.1 Limnodynastes dumerilii | reverse complement strand
ATAAGTACAACTTTATAGTGGATAATATGGGTAAGGTCATCTATAGCTCAGGTTATTTGTGAATAGTATAGAATAGTAGCATAGAATAGAATAGTGAAGTTAAACATAAATTGGAACCTTGGATTATGTTGATCTACTGTTCTGCTTTCCTACCATAGACATTAGGCTTTATTTTTTTTAAATGATTGCCACAACATTACTAGATAACTGTAGATCTTACAGTGTTCTAATGGTGCTTAAACAAACTGCACATATAACAGTTTCAAATCAATCGAAGAGAAAAAATGGCCTTGGTTATATTTTGTAGCATTAACAACATGAAAGCCCAAAGAAATCATGAGAAACTTTTCTATTGATCTGATTTCCTTACACATAAACGGAGAGTTAAAACATTAATTAAACCTGTGATTTATTACAAATGCATCAGTTAAAGCTGAATTATTTGGTTATTTTTAAGCAACAAAGTGTTCTTTAATTTAGCAATAAATAACCTCAGTATATAAGTGATTGGAAGGAACAAAATTCCTAAAACAATTAATAATTAACCACTGAAAATCTTTTAGTTAACAAGGGTCAGAGTGTAATGTATTGTGTTACATGCGTATCCATGAAAACCTCAGAAATACACATTTGGCATTATTCCCATACATTATTTAACACTATACTATACATTATTATACATGAACCACAGCGTGAACATTAGGTAGATTAAAGTGGTGGGGCAGAATTTGGATTTACTCAGACAAAGAAAGGTTTGTACTTTACATTAACTCTGTTTTCAGGAAGTATTTCTCTAAACGGAGGCAGTCCAAGCTTCTCTAAGTGCCAGAGATTTATTCTATTTATTAGACACACCAAAGGGTCACCCATGCTGGGGTTTTTGAGGTTTGAATGGCAAATGCCTCCACCACTTCCAGTTTGGGAGAACTCTCTAACATGCATGCATCTACTGAAATTCAGGAGAGAAGGTCATTGTGACCCAGCACCTAAGCCTTACATACAGAGGATAATACTTCTTGTAAGGAACTCCTTGGCCTCTTGGTTGCCTTTGCATCATAATGACTGCACTACCTACCATTTCAGGGGGTCATGCTATGCACGCATTTATATTTTTACAGTATTCTGCATTTTTCTCACATTGCACCTGTCCAGAAAACTGTTGTCAATCCCCGCTAAGAAAATCTGTTTTCTGAAATTGGGACATCCGAATCGACCGCTTGTACCGGAGCCCCACACCCAAAACCTTTGTCAATTCCCTCTAAGAAAATCTGTTTTCCGAAATTGGGACATCCAAAAGATCCTTTTCGGATGTCCCCATTTCGAATAAAGCAGATTTTCTATTTTTATTTTTAATGAATGAGTGGCCGGACCAGGAACAGGTTAGTAAACTATCTGTGTGGGGTAGGGAGGGTTAGGGTCAGGCTGTAGGGGAGGGAGGGTTAGGGTCAGGCTGCGGGAGATGGTGGGTTAGGGTTAGGCTGCAATTAAGGGAGGGTTAGGGTCAGGCTGCCAGGAAGGAAGGGTTAGGGTTAGCGTAGTGAGAAGGGAGGATTAGGGTAAGAATTAGGGAATGGAGTGGTGGGCTATTTTTTTTTTTCTACTTTTTTTGGACCACAGAGCTTTTGGTGCTCGCAACTGGCTGTGGAGAAAATGGCCGATGCGAAAATCGGCTGTTCGTACCGGAGCCGCACACACCCAGAAAACAGTCGATACTCAGCCGTGTGCAGTCTAGCTGTGCAAAAGCATATGACCAAATATGGGCTTTCAAACATCAGTGCAACCATATTAAGGATATATTTATACGATATAGATTACATTGATGAAATGCATCCAAACAAACTACATTTCTTAAACATTTCTTATATAGAGCAGAATAGAACACATAGCCACAATTCTTTTTTTATTTTGTCTTTTCCTGTTACTGACCACAAAAAAACTGCAAAAATACACAACTTCCTAATTGTCAGATATTTAAAAAATAGGGTGAATGAAATGAAATAAGATCATTAAAAACTATTTTAACAGAGGATTACTGCAAAGTCACAAAGATAAACTGCTGTGGTGATATGAATTCACGTTTTTATGTGCATCTATAATATTAACTAAGTCCAAACATACTGTGTATATTTATTAAATGTTTGTTAATAAAAAATTCAGGAAAGCCAGAAAATGGTGTTGTTAGAAGTTAGTTGCTGATATAATCAATAGATGCACCTTCTGCTCCTTATTTGCAAGGCTGGCTTAGGCTTAGAATACCAGCTGTATAGTGTACAGCAAACCCCCTGCATCGCTCTCTAGCAGGAGAGTTGACATAACAGTTAGACTCCATGTAATGTATTACAGATACGTGCTTAATGGAGTTACTGGAGATACCTAGCATTTCATATAAAACTACACATACAGTGCCAGCTGAAGAACTTTTACGATAACAAAAATAATATCTGAATACCTGAATTTTACTAACAAGAACCTAATCAACATACATGTTTAGACTTATATTTTAGATACAAGTGAAAATGTAAGTGAATACTACCACAGCAATATATAATATCTGAATGTATCATTGTAGTACATTTCTGGTATAATTGTTCTAATGATTTATATGTTTCCTATTGCATTGAAGTGCTATTTGTATTTCCTAGAGCACTCCTATTTGTTTGTTTTTCTGATAATACTATAAAATGGACCTGTTCCATCTTAAACAGATGAGGATACAATCTATTTGTGGCCTGCTTCAATTTATATTGTGAATATTATAATAGGTGCAAGATGCTGGCTGCTTTGTAGTAACCTACTGGTGAGTGTTGTTTAAAGTGTATTGGTTGTAGTGTGGCTTCATGGAAAATGTACTGGCTTATTGAAAAGTAACAACACATCATTTTTAAGAAAAGGGAAATAAGGTTTCTAAATTTTAAAGACTTTTCATTCAAATTTAACTCTTGTGAGGTAAAACAGCTGGGCATTTGCATTCCCCGCATAGAATTAGGAATTTCCGAAACTTCGAATACCCCTCCATTTTAGAATTATTTTTCAGAATGGGTGGGTATGTCGATCGGCATACTCATCCATTTATTTTCAGAAACACCGCCGCCGCTACCGCAGGACTCGCACCACGGGAAAGGTGAGTAACCTCTCCAGGGTTAGGGTCAGGCTGCGAGGAAGGGAGGGTTATGGTCAGGCTGCAGGAAAGGGAGGGTTAGGATCAGGCTGCAGGAGAGGGAGGGTTAGGGTCAGGCTGCGGGGAAGGGAGGGTTAGGGTAATGGTACCGGATGGTTAGGGTTAGAATTAGGGGAGGGGTTGTAGTAGTTTTTAGACTTGTTCGGTGCTCCGTGGATCAATTGCTATGCCTCATCGAGGCATAAGCAATCCAAATCCCAGCCAGTTCAAAACTGGCTGGGAGGAAACGGCCCTATCGAAATAGGGTCGTTCTTTCTGGGAACCCACACCCACAGCTGTGTTATAGGTCATACATTGTGACATTACTGGGTATATGTAGATGTGAAGTGAACACTGGACATGCATTCACTCCCCTCATTGCTGCACTCTCCAGCAAATAGTGTAATAACTGTTTAAAACACTAGGGCGGATCAGCTTCCATCTGCTAAGAGAGAGACAGAAAAGCTGGCTGCTGAAATCTGACCAAAACAATATATATAAACAATATATATAGACCAACTCTCAAACAAACATTTGCAGAGTCAAGATATTTTTCTAAAAAGTGACAAGTGAAGCACTTCAGGCTATAAAAGCAGAAATCGTTTTCAGAAGCTCAGTAAACTTTAAAGACATTTCTAACTTGGAAAGGTTACAAACCTGGATCTGTGTTTCGGATTGTCTTTTGATGGCCATCTTTCTATAAGCAAAAAAAAGAGAATTACCAATAAGAATATATGTAATTAGCACAATTTTGGCACTGATGAGCCACGGTTAAGCTGTCAGCTATATTAGTGGTGAAATTCCACTTATCAGACCAGCAACTGCATCTTGTATTAGATATACCCTTAATACTGCTTCTCCATTCAACCACCATCATATAATTTCCAGTTATAGTTTAATAGGTCATTCATGGTATATTTTTAAATAAATGAAGTTTTGGGCATGGAACACAACCTGGGGCACATTTATAAAATGCCATTCTTTGGGTTGCCCAGCAGTGGCTTATATCTGAAACCATAAAAAGATCACAACCATTTTGAAAAACAATTTTTGGAGATAATGATTTTCAGAGGCAAAAACATCAGTGACGATGGAGTACCATGTCAAACATAACAGCACCAATGGGTAGTTAGGTTCCTATTCGCTAATAAAGGGAGCCACGGTTTACTCTGTAACTCACATACTGAATAATTTACATCTGCCTTAAACTGTCCATTCATAACATATTCATTCATAACATAACAAGTTGCTGACAAAGAATAACTGACTTTATTTAGTAAATGGCTGTAAACATGCAAACATGGCTTTAATGGTTTGTTTCCCTGGTCCCAAATGTCCCAATATGACATATACTATAGCAGTATGGAAATAAATGTGTGCTTCTTATTTTTCAACAAACAAATCCAAAAATGTCCAAAAAAATATATAAAATACTGGGGAATATCCTGTTTATTTAACCAATATTAGGCAACATTATTTTGGGTGCAGTAGAACAACCAATATTTTGCACCTTGTGATATGTAAATGTTTCTTTCACCATTTACTTTGACTTAGACATTTAAAAAATAGAGCATTTCTTTTAGATAAACTTGTTCGCTAGCTGTTAAAAATGTTACACTAATGTCACAAGTTTTGACTATTAGCAATTTGTTCTCTGGAAAACTGTGTATGTTACATTCTGTGACTTTATATAATTGTGCAGGAGAGCATGCTGTTCTTGGCTTAGTAGCCCTTGGGTGTCTTTCTAAAAGCAGGAGAGTCATTAAGCTGATGTCAAAGAAATTTGTTGCATACAGAATAACTTGAGAGGGAGGCTGGTCTGTCTTTATGTTATCCTAATAATATTAATCTGACGAGTCCATGATTACAGGAATACGGAGACTGGGGTGGTGCTGATATTAGATAGGGGACAGAGGGAATAAACCCAAGTATGACTGAGCTCAATCACTAGCAGTTTTCACCAGTGTATTCCATGTCCTGTAGTATTTACTTGTTACTCTCAGCTGCCCAAAATGGTAAATATCCTAATGTGTAAATGCTGTCCTATCTCACATATTGGCTGTTTCCACTTAATTAAGCTTGCCTCAATTATTTAATGCTGTTCATCAAAATAAGAACTGTGTTATTACTATGTGTTATATTGTTCTCTATGAATGAGAATGTGTCAGGGCTATTCTCAATTGCATAATATCATTTCTAATACGTTAAGTTATACACAGGGGTGCCAAGAGGACATTTCTTGTGGCCCCTGGGATGTGACTGCATCCTGCCACCCCACCAATAAGAAAAGCTGCTGAGTGAGGTTACAGTAGCTGCTTACTCCCGCTCTGCAGTCAGTAGCTGACACTGGCATATAGTCCCCTCTTGCCTTGGGAGATCTCAAAAGTAGATGATTATAAATTATTTAATATTTGTAATATATAAATGCCGTGGATAGCAACATACTGTTTAATCAATCACCTCCACCGACCCTCAAATTAATACAAGTATATGGACTTTATATCCCTTTTTAACACGACTGCTGCCATCCCAAAACTGAAAAGTGTAGTCCATGAAATGAGGTGGGTAATAATGCCCTCTGAAATGACTGGATTCCTAAGAGCACTTTTCTATCCTTAGAATAGGACAGGTTCATGGCTTGTTCTCCACTGGCCATACATTTCTTAGATACAGTGTTCACATCACAGGTTTGTGACATTGGCATTGATACATTTCAATGCATTTTTGTCTATATAAAATAACAGGCAGTAAGCAGCGTGGCAGTAAAATGGAGAAGTAGTATCAGGGAGCTCTGAGTTTTCACTGCTATTCTATTAACTGTACCTCCCACAATCGAATTCAACATTGTTAAATGAATAAAATGTCCTTTAAAACTAATGATCCTATCTATTATAAATATAACAGACTCATTATGAACATTACCTCTTAAAACACTTGTGCTTTATAGCGTATGCTCTTTCTTTCCTAGGAGAGACATATTCCTTTTCATATTACACTGTCTAGGATGTTATGTTAATATCTCCCTGACTTTCACAACAGTTTTCAGTTAAAACTCATCTTTTACAGATTAAAAATAGCAGCATATGTTCATTCTGAATATATAGACAAACACTGCTCTTTTTAAACAACATATGGAGGGAGAATGTTTATAGAGTTAATGGAATATAAAATAAAAACTAACCTACCCAAGGCTTCAATGTACCAGTGTCTGGAAGAAAATTGGAAATCGGCATTACAGGAGGAATGATAAGAAAGCAAAACAACTACAAAAACTGTGAGCACAAGAATTCCTGTTCCGAGTGTAAAATCCCTATAAGAGGACAAGGGGGTGGCCCAATGGTTGTAGCTGTCGTTCTCCCAGGCTGCCAGGCAAGTCATAACCTCTGATTTGTTTTCCTGAATGTCTTATGTCTAATGTAACTGTGGTGTAACTGCTGTCTAGTGCAGTGCTTGGCTGATTTGTGTTGTATGTTAACATCTACAAACAATCTGATTAAAATCTAGATTATTGAACAACTTGATTGGTAGCTGCATAGATACAATGCCAATCTAGTTATTGGACAGTAAGGGTCACTGGGCCTCATTCACATAAAACGATTTGAAACAGCGATTTAAAATCGTTATATCTCGCGGCGATTTCGCTGCAATTTTTTTCTTTAAATCGCGAGATTCACTAAGAATCGATTTTGCCGCGATTTAAATGAAATCACACGAGTTGCATCGATTTGAAAAGTGCTGAATCGCTGTGATTTTCAATAGAAAACCACCGCAATTAGCCCTTTAACAAATCGCGGCACTTACACAAAATTCTAAGTGCTGCATGGCTGAAATCCTTAGCCATGTTGTACTGATAGAACTACAAAGCTCAGGATTGATGAGCCTCGTAATAATATCAGCGGCAGCATGGCTAAGGATTCTAACCATGCGTGTGTCTGTGTAGTGGGAAAAAAAAAATACAGTTAACATTAAACATACATTAAAGATTTACATAAAGTGCATACATAACACTACATACATAACACATATCTTAGGAGAGATGACCACCACAGGTAAGTGCACACAGCAGGGTACAATGTTAGTTAGGTTTTGTAACTTGTTTACATGCATACTTAGTGTAAATCTTTAATGTATGTTTAATGTTAACTGTATTTTTTTTTTTACACACTACACAGACACACGCAAAGTTAGAATCCTTAGCCATGCTGCCGCTGATATTATTACAAGACTCATCAATCCTGAGCCTTGTAGTTCTATCAGTACAGCATGGCTAAGGATTTCAGCCATGCTGCACTTAGATTTTTTACACACAAAAAACACGTCAACTCTATTGACATGTGTTTTTGATGCTCCGGGATGGCACCTTAGCCAGAAATCGCACCTCTCTGGCTGCAATTTTTTTTTTTGTGATTTAAAATCAGTCTAAAGGCGATTTGAAGAAAGTGAATACAGCAATTTTTTTTCTATTCCTATTTTTTCAATGGAAAACACCTGGACGATTTCTGTCCAGCGATGCTTGTCATTGCGATTTTTTTTTTCAGTCAAATCACGCGATTTGAGCCTTTGTGAATACCACGATTTCACTTCAGAGGCTCAAATCACGCGATTTGTGGCGATTTCAATGAAATCGTTTTTTGTAAATAGAGCCCACTGACCAGATAAGTAACACTGGATCCTCATATTTAGGCTTGGAGTTAGGAGCAACAACTACAAAAAGAAGCAAATCTGCACTTGGACAAACCATGTTGTTTTTTGTGTGCAGTGAAATGACTTATTAGCTTTATCTTATAGCGCACAAGTTATTGCATAAGATTCATTTTGAATGACAAGTTAAAGTTGAGTTGGGAAACATTTCCGATTTGTCTCGTCCAGCAGTTCAACATCATTTTTCCAAAGTGCAAATTTGCTTATTTTTATGTTGCTACAGATTCTGGGTCAGCCCCATTATGATCATCCATTGAATACAGTGGGACTGATCCAGAGGTGATCATATGGCAATATACCTCTGTGTGATTTTATACTGTGCGTATTCAGAGACAAAGTGTGCATATAGTTGCATCTATTCTGAAAGGATGAGGGGTGTAGTCAATGGACAGAGATTTTGATGGATGAACTGTTTTAGTGCATGCACATGGCAATTCAGGTTTTCACACTAGCCCTCACATTTTTCCCCTTGGATTACATGGCTGCATTGAGCTTGGCTGCGTTGTGCCCGTGCACAATGAGCCATACTTGCATTGGTATCCATAGGTCCTGAGACACGTGCCTTTGGATTGTGTGTGCTTCTGGATCAGTGCCTGTGTAGATCCTCAGATATGATGATCATGCTTTATCCAAATCTAACCACTTCCAAAAGAATTCTGACCAGTGACAAACATGACACTGACGAGACAATAATAAAACGAATGGCTACACAAACACAATGCTCTGATAGAGTGATTTGTGTAGACTGCACATGTTCATCAGTATGCAACTACCATCACAATTCTGTAAGACAGTAACAAAACAACATGTTCATGAATATAAAATACACTAATGAAATATACGGCTTTACCAATCTTGGTCTGAGTTATAACTTGATTACTTTGTGTAATGGACATGTGGGAATCCGCAATCACGTGTCTTAACTATCCCCATGTGTGTGTGCGATCACTCTGGTAACCACTCCCCTCACAGCCATACCCACATACCATGCTCTGACTCACCCAAACCTAAATTAGTGCCAGTCTGGATAGATACACAGATCATCAGCAGCTTGATGCTGTACATACCAAGTCACGTCCTGGGCGAGTGTGCACGCATGGGTAAAAGGAGATGGATCTTTAGGAGTCAGGCTTCCAGAACTGGAAGCCTTGTTGATGGTGGGGCAGGATGAGCCGCCATGCATACAGTGTGATGGGGGAGGTATCTAAATCACGCAGTAAGGGCTGGGTTAGGCCCTTCTGTACACTCATTATTATTTTATGCATTCTTTATTTATGTTTTATCGAGTATTCACAACATAAAGAGGGCATATAGTTAACAACAAAATACAGTACATTATTGTTTAGATCTGGCCATGTACGATCCTTATTTACGTACTGGCGCAGTTTTCCATGGGATTGGTGCGTAAATGTTATGGTAGTGTCCTGCTGTCAGAAATCCTGCACTGGAAGCAATCCACTATCGCTACTCCGCTGCCTCTATGTTCAGGACTAGCAGAGTTCTATATCTGGCCCGTTACTCTTAAGTCTGAATAGGGTGGAATCCATCCATCCGATTGGGTAGCATGGATATATGCACATGTGCAAACGCAAAAATAGATGAGAAACAGTCCAAGGATATGAAAATGAGGGGGAAAAGGTTATGACCCGCTCCCTTCTTATCCTAGCACACGCAGTTCATTGCTAACATTGAATACAGATGGGTAGCAGATAAGGGGTTAATCTCAGCAGCAATTTCTGGCTGTCTCTCTAGATACTCTTATGATAATTAAGGAGGGTCACAGTCCTCATGAATCTCACATGCTACTGTAATTGCGCATATAAATGGCAGTTTTAAGAGTATATGTGCTCCAATAAAACCCCCTCACACTCAGAAAAAACCCTTAATTATTCCTGCCGTGCTTTATGATCTCATTAAAACACTGAAATCATGGTCAGTATCTCATACCTCTGCGTCCGCAGGTCTCCACTCTGGCTAGGCACTCTTTGTGAGCCCCCGTTCCACATTTGGAGCAAAAATATCCCTGGAAAAATGTTCCTCTGTAAATAAAAACAGCACATTAACGTTATGGCAAAAATATAAGTTACTGCTCTCTAACATTCTTGTATATGAATGTGCTTAAAATCTTGCCAGTCTCATTTATGGAGTAGTAAATGTGAATTACAATACACTGTTTTTGCACAGAATTGTTATTGGTCAACTGAGAACACATTACAGGGCAGACTAAAAAAATCAAGGTGAGCATTATGGAGTCAGAACTAAAAGGAGGAAATTTGATCCCACACAAACTGTTTTGAATAAAAATCTGTCCTTGCAAGGAAATCCTGTTTAGCCTCACCCACGGAAGTTACACCACTGCCTGGGACCCTAATATAGCCCACATGCACTATTAATAATGTGTCATTTCCAGACCTCTAATATACCTTACATGTGGGGTATATTAAGGGTCTGGACATTGGACACTAAATAAAGTATATTTGAAGTATTTTTTGGGTCTAAAATGAAACAGTATAATATACATGGAGTAAATTATGGAAAAAGATAGGGACTATACTGTATATTATGGGTCTAAGAATGGCACAGATGTGGGCTTTTTTGGGGGTCTGGGAATAGAACACTAAATACTATATGTAGGATGCCATTCTTAAAAGCTACATATATTATAGTATATGCCATTCCCAGACATACTTTATAAAGTGCCCCCTCCAGTCCCCTAATATATCTTACGTGTATTACAAGCAGCATTTGCTATTAAAATATCCACTGCATAAAAAATGTACGTTAAGATCTTTAGGGATAGGCTCAATGCATTACCTGAGCAGCATCTGACACACTTTGCATGACGTCACATTTTCAAATGTATGCATCTTAAAGTCATGATTATTTGCAAATGCATTGTCTGGCCGAATGTTGGACCTACAAGGAGAAGATGAAAGAAGCATTATAAAACCCTAAGTTATAGGAATATAGCAACGCAGAGTAAAGATAAAGATGGCAGACACCACAGAACAAAACACAATAATATATGCTGATCCTTTTAGTTTGGATGCAAGAATCATCTTTTCTATTCATGCGTGTATTGTTTTCCTATACAAAACTTTTTGCATACATTTTTATGTGGTGTCTACAAACATGTTATGCATTAACAAAAGAACACACATGACAATCACAGCATCCCTTTTGTAATCCCTGCTGCTGATTTTATCACCAAATCAGATGTAATGAATCTGCACCTCTTTAGAATGTTTTCAGGTTCACCTGAATCACAGCAGCTACTGGTTCCTATAAAATATATCCATGTATCTTACTTTACTATCAGCAGAAAGCTTTGGGGCCCAGACTGAATTATATAACGGATACGGCAGACGTGAAATGTCATTCTATGCCTTCTAAATATGAAAATGTCAGTCTGGAAGATACCAAGATAAAGGACAAAAGGATGAATGTAACCAGACAGGAGCAGGTGCAGACAGATAAAGAGGGATTTGGATTTAGGTTTATACATGTTTAACCTCTTCATCTACAGTAGCAACACCTGTAAGCTTCAGATGTACAATGTGTCTACAACCTTTACACAATGCTTTCAATCATGTCTTCTCTTTCATGTCAGCCGAGACTGATGACTTGGAAAGATAAACAGAAACAGCTAAATTGATATTGTGTCAGGAGATAAACACAGTACTTGTAGGTAGGTTGAGATATCAGCAGATACAGAGTTATCTCTTAATCATTCACTTAAATTCTGCAATATCTCATTGTAAAAAACTTTGTCCTCTCAAAACAAGAGAATTCAATCGTCTCTCTCTTAAATTTATGCAACCCACTTAAAAGCACTATACATATACAAGGTGTTATAAAACTTCTTGGTCTTAACAGTTGCTGTTCAAAGAGGGAGAGGCAGATTAATAAAGAAGGGGTAAAGGGTTCACCGAGGGTACTCAAATATTACCACTCAGGACTTTGGACCGGATTCATAACACTGCATTTTTTTAGTTATGTGCCTAGATATTCGTTTTCAGGTACTATGCATGCATAGTAACTGTTTTACGCTATCCTCATAGCGTTTCGTTACATAGATTGCGTACATGCGGTCCTTTATCTTGAAATTGGAGACATATTGTGCAGTCTCTCTTTACCACTTTTAATGTTAAAAAGTATGATGTATTGTAATAGAACACGGTTCCCACTGCCAGTCACCAGATGTAATAAAGCATATACCTCACTGCTGCCCACCAACTGTCACAGGATCCTGACCGTTGATCAATTAGGTTCCCTAGTTGCCACATGATGCAACTTATACTGACATAGCTCCTACTGTACATCGTGGGTATAGGTATTCCTTCTTGCAGCCAGTAACTGACTATTACTGGCTACTTCCACTATGCTATGCTATGCCACCATTAGACTCCTACAATCGGCATCTAGATCCGCTTACTTCAGGGTATCCACTTGTATGGTTGCTGAATGTCTGAATGCCCCTTGTGGATGTCTGGCTGATGTTCCCCTGAACAGGATGCTAGTGTTCAGGGCTGCAATGTAGCTGGCGGGGATGACAGGATGCTGGGGTTGAATTTAGGACAGCCAGGAAACGGATTAGAGTTTAGCTAATCTGTAGGTCACAGGATACAGCCGGAACAATTCTTGAAGCAGATAGATGTTTTATTAGCTCTCAATTGGTCCTGATAAGAGCCTGGACCCACTAGCTGTAGGTACTAGTAATCTATGCAGAATTTAAGATTGACTACCTCTTACAATGAAAAATATAGCTCTTGTTATTCTGTTTCTGACACACATGTTGGCAGAGGGGTAAAGCTGCCCCTGACCCTAGCCGCACCACAAACAGTCTGGGATCTTACATGCAATATTTACCACCAAGATGCATTCCATAGATTCCACAAATGATCAATTTAGGATTCTTTGTGCTTGAGCTGAGAGCCCCACAGAGGGTAACAAAAAAAGATTATTGGACTAGATCCTTTGATCCCACCCTTGATCAGATCCCCACGTGACTACTATTTCCATGTGATTGCACTAATTACCTCTTCCCTAGCATCAATGGACATGGGATAGCCAGGGCCTACTTTATGTTTTCTGACTCTTGTAAACCTAAAATTGAGGCAGTGTGGAAGTCAGGATCAGAACACAGACAGAGGTTTGCCTACACTGCACAATGTAACACCAAGACACACAAAAAGGCAACTGCAAACAAGCCCCTTAGTTAAAAGGTGTTGGAAGTATCACTCATCTTAAGCCTGGATGGGTGGTGATGGATTCCGATTGGGTGGCAGCAGAATACTCAGAAAATAGGGAAAATTTAAATCCTAGTTTCTGGAGCCTGCAATTGGTCAGTCATTGCAATCTAATATTCTCACTGATACATAGAAGTTAGCTCTTTTTATGTCTTTAGGTTCTTGCATTGATAAAACTGCTTGTTGCACTCTCTGTTCCCTCTATTATATGCAATAAATGGAAGAACAGTTATCCAGAAATAGTAGCTGAAAGCCTTCTGGTTAACATCTAGCAATATATTTTGCACTGATGGTTTTTTTTCTAAAGCAATATATACATTGTGTTTTATTAATCATTTCTACACAGCCCCTGGTATATTTTGAAATTGTCTGTCACCAGTAGAACAGTTTTCTATTACTTTGTAAACACAAAACAATTCTTATGTGGTAAAATATTTGTGATTTAATGATTTTGTTTAATGACTTTTTGTACTTCTTTCATTAACATGATTGCTTGCTTTGTGATACATATCTAATTTTTATTAGCTGTAAGTGCAGGGATATTTAGCACTCCGCATGGGCTCAAGCTCAAAAAGTTTACAGTTACTGCAAAGGAGAATAATGCACTACAAAAAAGGTGCATATTTGGATCATGGTTTTATCAGTGGTCATTTTTCTGCTCAGGGCTAGTGTAAATAAAGAGAGACAGACCTAGCTTAAAACGTCAGGTTTTTTGCTGTCGAATTGGTGTGTCAAAAAAAAAAATGTGTTATAAGTCCACTTAGAACTCTGGAAATTGCAGAGACTGACCCTTTCACCCTTTGAAAGACAACAAGGGACCTTTAGCACTGACACCATTCCCGGTAAAAACCCTTCTTTTTTCCTGGGACATTAGACCCGGATTGACAAAAGTGGGACCTTTCACAACAGCACTAATTACCCAGGTTTTTAACTAGACCCGAGTTTTTGTCCAAAAACCTAGGTATTTGGTGGTGATGTGAAAGGGGTTTAAACATAGTTCAGGAAAACCCCTGCACATTGTTAAACACAAGTTCTAGAGACTGGACAAACACTAGACTAAGTGCTAATCAGTTCAACGGGCCAGATCCTGAGTTACGTACGCTAGCGTATTTACTCTAGCTGCTGTCGAAAAAATCACCAATTTGTATGTACTGCTGTGATTGTACATAACATCAGCGTAAATACGAAACTTAGGTCTGGATCTACCCCAATATGTTTAACAATCTTTACATATAATAGGAATTGCTATTAATATTACATTTGTAATTATAACATTTAAAAACATTTATTTAAAAAAAAAAAAAAAGTGTGTGCATTTTATTGAATCAGGTTTAAAACCCCTCATATTACAACTTAACATTACATGCAACAAAAAATATAAAGTTTTAAACCCAGTTATGTGTAACTGTGTAACCTGCTTCATACAGTTTGTGCCTGTGTATTTTACCGCTTTAGAATGTCTATGTACACTGGTTAAGAGTGTGAATTCTTGTTTTTGTGCACGACATTCCATATTGTAAACCCTGGATCAGGTAAGATGTGAGTATTAGTATTTCAGTATATTTACAGTATGGATAGAATTATTTATTGTAAACCCTGGATCAGGTAAGATATAAGTGTTGGTATTTCAGTATATTTACATTATTTATAGAATTATTTATTGTAAAACAAACTTGCCTGTGTTTTGCCCAATATGTATAAAAAACGGAAAAATAATTTTATGCAGATACAGGATAATAATCATAAATGTTATTAACATGTTAATCTTAGGTTCTTTGAATGGCTGGTTTCGATTTGATATCATTTTTGCATATAAGTTTACTAGTTATAGTGTTTTGCAATTATATGAAATTATTGTAATGAAATATAATACTTCAGATACATTTTTAAAAGAAAAAATGTTGAGTCATTTGAAAAATAATTGTATAAAAGAAAGCCTTTATACAAAGTACTACTTACAAAGCCATTGCAAATTGTTCCAGTAATTTCTTTTTCAAGTCTCTGGTTTTACAGTAAAATTCAAAACCATTTTGTCCCTGAACATGTGTAAGATAGAATCCATATGACCACTGCCAAAAAAATAAAAAAAACAAATACATAAATAAACACAACACAACACAGAATCATTTTAGAATTTATTATGGTATGATACATATTTCTAACCTAATACGACAATGGGTACTGCTGGCTGTGAAGACTCAAGGCATATGAAGACAAATTAAAGGCATATAAATGGGATGATTCAGAGATGGGAGCAACAGTGAAAAAAATGAGTAAATATGCACCTTGGCCAAACCATGTCAATATGCAGGGGGTGGGAAGCCAAGTGAAACAGATTTATAGCCAGATTTACTAAGCTGAGGGTTTGGAAAAGTGAGATGTTGCCCATAACAATCAAACAGATTCTAAATGACATTCTCTAGTATGTAATAGGAAAGTGAGAGCTAGAATCTGATTGGTTGCTATGGGCAACATCTCCACTTTTCCAAACCCGCAGCTTAGTAAATATGGCCCTTAGAGCTAAGAAGTGTTGTTTCCTAAGTGTATTCTGCTTAATTTTCATTCCAAATCTGTGTGCTTTAAGCAAAATCAAAGTTTTCAACTGTTTACAAAAAAATTATGTTTGCTTGAGCTACAAAAATTTGCTCCTTCTTTGGTTTTGCTCCTAAATGCATATGATCCTAATGCAGCTGATAAGATGCTGATAACATGACATCAATTCATAAAAAACTAAATGGGCATATAAACAGCCTGTTAGCTAGCACCCTTCACTATGAAATGAGTTCCTTAAGGTTTCATATCTGTATGGTTCACCCCCCCTAATTCCCCCCCCCCCCCCTCCCTCTACTCACTCCCTTCCTTTTCCCCGATCCAGTTGTATTACTGTTACTGTTTTTGTTCCTCTTAGATTATCTGATATCGTAATACTTCCCGGTAAATTTGCATTCTAAAATTGTAATGTGAACGTTTTTGATGTTTCTTACATATGGAATGCTAATAAACAAAAGGGGCATTAGATGTGGACACACTGTGGGGACAGCGACTATGCATCAGATTGTTCCTAATCTCAGTGTTACTAGTAGTTCCGTTATAAGTAAATAGTTAGAATATTGATTGAAATCTTTTAAAGATTATTTTTAAACACAATGGAAAGAGCAAAGATAATAGGGACTGGAAAATCAATGGTTAGTAATTACAACCACTAGGGTTTGCAAGGTTTGGGTCTGAATTATAAATCTGGATTAAATGACATCAGCAAATATTAAACACCTGCTTTTCCCATTTTCACAATAATCTTCTGAGCTATGAAGCTTTCCTTACCAAATCCAGTCACCTCTTTTTACATACAAACTCCCGTAACTCCCATTTTTACCTTTTTGTTCTCCTTGTCAGTAGTTGGATTATTGGTTATTTTGTATTTCTGAAGATCTATCACCTCCTTCATTTCATAATTGTCCCCTCTTCTTTTGCACACAATGACAGCCTTATCAAACAGGAATATATACCTTAAGAAGAGAGTAAGAATCAACATCAGCAATATTGATTTCACAAGTCACCTGATCCTCGCTGAAAGTGATCCTGCGACCCAGAAAATACATTATAGGTCACGATTGTCACACAGGACTGACCCTGTATCTCAGTAAACATATTACTGTCATTGGTTCACCGAGTAAACATGTCACTGTTATTGGACTTACTCTTTAGTCATTGAAATACAATTGTCAATAGGTCACAGTAGGTCTCAGAAATCCTAATTGCAAATGACCTTTTACCAAGTAAGCATGTCACAGTTACAAGTTTACTTTGTGTATGAATGGAGCAGACATAGGGATGGTATCTTTACCTGTCTTGCCTGGTACGTTTGTCCAGTGTACTGAACTTGATCTCGCCATCTACCTTTGGTCTTCCATAGAGTATTAGAGGCTGATTCTAGATATAATAACATGCATGTAAATTTCATTGCTTATCAATGTCTTATTATTTATAGATATAGTTTATATACAGTATATACTACCTAAAAATGAAGAAACCTTTCACCCATTACAATTGTGAATGCTCTTTGGATCAGATCAAGCGATCAGATTTTAATGCGATCGGATGGGCCATTGTCACATTTGTGGGGATCCGTAGCAGATTCGCTAAATCCAGACATCCACTCCAGTAACCATTCCCCTGCACCAACTGACTTCCTGTAGCCATACCCTACCAGGAGTGTTCATGCTCGTATGAATGGAAAATGGCAGTGGTCTGGATCAGTACACAGTCCATTGGCTCGCCTATACTATACTGTGTAATACTTGCGAGCACAATTGTTTGGTCAATCCTATCAGGTTACGGACATTTTTTTTTTCATGTTATGCATGTGTATGCTTATTGGCTAACTAACTGGCCTACACTCCAACCCATCCAGAGATAAGAGGAGTGACACTTTCCGACACCTGAGTGTTGGCATCCCTTCTATAACATACACAATATAGGGGTTTCCTGTAGATGTATAATAACTTCCAAACTTACCGTACTGTTGAGTCAAAGGTAACCATTGGTCATATGCGTACAGGTGATTAAAATGAGGGTACAGGGATGACTGCATAGTGTGGCCCAGGCAACATGTTGGGCTGACCCCAGAAAAATCTGATTTAGGAATCTTGTCCAAAATGCATATTGTGTAAAGCTATAAAGCCACTAAAGCCTACTTACACTGTAGGGCATCGCCTTTACCATGACTAATTCATTTCTAATATGAATTATGAAAACAACATCTTACTGCCAGTTACAAGTAGCCACGGTTTACATAGAGAAAAAAGAAATCATGTTAGTTGTATATTTACTTAGTGTTGCTTTTGTAAAGTCACTAATTCTCAGCGGTTGTCAGCAGTAATTAAACTGCTAGATATGTATATGGTGTTTCCCAGCCCCACATGAGAATTGGCAGCATTAAAAGCAATGTATATTAAATATTCTCCTTTGTTGCTTGATTAGCAAATATATCTTTGCAGTATTTCACAGTTTTCCTAATAATAGTCAGTGAGAGTGCCAACACAAAATCACATATCAAAGCACAATAAAGTAAAATACCAAGAGATTTACTGTCTCTAGAATTCCAGACTTGTAATACATTGCATGGAATCCCATCCTTAACCTAAGGCAGCTACCTAAATAATAATCATTATAATAAAAATAATTTAACCCCATTTTATTTTATATTTTTAATTTGATTTGCAGCTGGAAGTGGTCATTTAACTCTTACTCAAAGTACAGTTCACCTAGTTACATTAAAATTCATTTCAGTGATTTAAAAACAAGAAAAAACACGTAGTAGAAACACGCTGCACATATATTCTCTACATAACCATGTATACAATTTTCATTATACTGCATAAGTAGAAAGAGGGTATACTGTATATAGTTACAGCTCAAATAATATATAGAATAAATATAGAAACTTTTGACTGAAAGCCCAAGAGACATGGGAAGATATTATAGTACATAGATTAATGATCTCCTCCTGCCCTCTTATGGCCATATTGGATATTACACTTGAAACTGTGTAAAAACATCTGTATAGAAGTTTCATTTCTTATAGTGTTTTTCAGGAAATTACATTTGACCACATGCAATTGTAATATGTTATACTTTTACAGTAGGGTGATTTTAAATATGTTGGGAGCATTTAAAGAATTGATGATTCTAGTACTATCCAGGAGCTGATCCAGAGTTTAATCTGAGAATAACATCACAACCATGCTGATCAGCAGTAAAGGGAGGGATTTACACAGTGAGAACAGTTTAGAGTTGGAAGAGGTAATATTTCCAACTAAACTCTAAGTGACAGATTAAATATAAAGCTATGCAGTATTTGAGGTTCCCTAAATTTAAACCCTGCACATTGCAAGTGTACGTGTTCACAAGTAGCATGTTTTGTCAAGTTCAGCACCCAGATCCAGACCTGTACAGGCGGCTTGGAGTGGGGCACTGATATTTAGTATAATTGTCCCATATCATAACAGAATATAATGTTCACAACCAGGAACCTGAATATTATCCTTAACCCTGCTATACTATACAGGTCAAAGTTACACGTTTCATTACTATTAAATCTCTAAACTTTTATTGGCTTAAATAAACATATTGTTTAAAAAAAAAAAAATGTAGACTGATGAAATACCAAGCTGGCTCACAGCAGTAATTATACCCAGGAGGGCTAAAATAGCACCTCATGAATTAAGTATCCCGATGTGACTACAGTGTAACAATATGAAATTAGCACTGCGATGCAACTGTACATACACACATTGAATGACCAGATTCACAAAGCGGGGAATAACACATAGAATAGAAGCATTATTTACCATGTGACAAACCAAATATAATCATTTGCAATACAGAGGAATAATTATTAATTACCACAGGTGGAAAGCAAAATGTTATACTGTAGTCACATCGGGGTACTTAATGCATGAAGTGCTATTTTACCACTCCTGGGTATAATTACTACTGTGAGCCAGCTTGGTATTTCATCACATGGGGCTGGATCCAGACCTTGTTAAGTGCATGAACTTAGTTACTCAAGGGCTAAACCATGTTGATTGCAGGAGAGTCATATTTCATCTGTTGCAAACAGTATTAGAGATGAGAGGTGATGTTTCCTATCCCAAGTCTAAATAACAGTGTGATAGTAAAGCTGGTCAGTATCTGTGTGCAGTAAGCAATTTAAAGATATATCCCTGCATGCAAAGAATACAATTAACTTGGCTCCCCTTGAAATCAACATGGTTTAGCCCAGGAGTAACTAAGTTCATGCACTTAACAAGGTCTGGATCCATCACATGGTCATTAGTCTATTTATTTAATAAGTATTCAGTAGTTCTAGAATTTTTTTTTTAAGATTTTGATTATCTATCTACTGTTTTGGGAGCAATTGCAAGTTTATGCTGTCACCTCGGTATTTCATCACATGGGGCCTGATCCAGACTTTGTTTTATGTCCGCTTGCGTGCCTAAGTTATGCACTACTAAGTATAATGCACTCCCCCTGGCACTCCCCTCACAGGTATGTAACGTAGCTGACTTACGTGTTCGGAACCCTACCTTAACTTCTCCTTATGTATCTCTGTGCATACGCAATGCCTTGTTGTACATACGTGCCTAACCCAGCCTATACAGTACACAATGCATATATTCGGCTTGCGTAGGGATGCCCTATCTTGCAGATTTATGTACAGGTTACATACGATCAGAGTTACAATGCTTGCGCATGCGCAGGGCGTTTCCACAGCTAAATTTACACATGCCGTAAACGTAAAATTGGCTGTCGTTGTTAAGTCTGGATCAGGCCCATAGTCATTAGCCTATTTATTTAATCAGCATTCAGTGGTTATAGATTTTTTTTTAAAGATTTTGATTATGTATTTTGCTAATTACAAGCCTTTCCACGGTTTTGGGAGGAATTGCAAGTTTATGTTGTTACATGCTAAATTAGACCTATGGCCCGTATTCAGAGTACCGGACGTATAACATATACATCCAGTGTTTAGCGATTTTTACTACTGCGCATGTGTAGTCATTTTTTAACGTAATCTACGTATATTTTTCTTACGTAGATTGCGGAAATGCAGTCTGAAAGACCGAATTTACGCAATCCATGTAAGAAAAAGATACGTAGATTACGTTAAAAAACTACTACGAATGCGCAGTAGTAAAAATCGCTAAACACTGGACGTATATGTTATACGTCCGGTACTCTGATTACGAGCCTATGTCCCATGTTAGCATGTAACAACATAAACTTGCATATGAACATCTCCATCGTAGAATCATTTCATATGGGTGTGGGTCCCGCTGCGAAACGCCCTATTTCGATTTGGCCGTTTGCTCCCAGGCAGTTCCCAGCTTGGCTGGGAAAGTGGTTGCTTCTTCCTCGAAGAGGCATAGAAATCGATCCCTGGAGCACCGAACACAGTGCTCTGAAAGGTAAATGAGGATTCTAATCCCAACCCTTTCCCTAATCCTTACTTTAACCCTCCCCTTCCATTACACTAACCCTAATCCTCCCTTCCCAGCAAACTGACCCAAACCTTCCCTTCCCTGCAGCCTAACCCTAAGTCTCCCTTCTCTGCAGCCTGACCTTAACCCCTCTTCCCCTCAGCCTAACCCTAAGTCTCCCTTCCCCACAGCCTTACCTTAACCCCCACTTCCATGGCCTTAACCCTAACCCTCCTTTCCCCGCAGCCTAACCCTAATCCTCCCTTCCCAGCAGACTGACCCTAACTCTCCCTTCCCCGCAGCCTAACCCTAAGTCTCCCTTCTCTGCAGCCTTACCCTAACACCCACTTCCATGGCCTTAACCCTAACCATCCCTTCCCCAGAGCCTAACCCTAACCCCCCCACCCCCCACCCTAAGCGTAATGTTCCAATGGACGGCAATTCCGAATCGCATACTCACCCATTCATAAAAAGAGCATACTCACCCATACAAAAAAAATAAAATAAAAAAATAAAATGGCTGCCATTCAAAATAGAGGCAGCCGAAAATGAACTTTCGTCTGTCTCTGCTTCGCAATGACAGCCATCAGCGCGGGGACTCGCCATTTTAACATTATTACTCTTTTTCTTCAATGTATCGATTAAAACTTATGTTTAAGCAAGATATTTTATAGTTTAGTTTCAGGATATCAGCTGGCTATATATCATATTTATTTTTATTTGCAGGGTATAGTCCTAAAGGTGTGCACCGCATTTAGTCTTCTCTTCTATGATTCTTTGATATAAGATATTATTATTGGCTGTCAGTTCATTTTACATTGCTAATGCACGTGTTCACAAGTGGATCTAGGGTATCCACTGTGCCTTTTATGACGTTACAGTAAAAATTATGTTTGGCTTTTTATCTTCCCTGCACTAACTTCTTGGTCACTATGTAAGATGTTCAAACATTCTTATTTTTTCGGAACATAATTTATTACTATTGGACCTGATTCACAATTAAGTAAATGCTGCTTTTTAGGTGTGTATAATAAAGAAGGGATATACTGCACAGACGCAGTACCTTAATATATGCAATTTGTGTGTGTAGGACTTAAAAACTGGACGGCTCTGAATCACCATTATGAACCTATTTCCTCAAGGTTCGTAATGACTTAAGAATGAAGGTGTGTGTGTTACGGTACTGGAGTCCCGGTTGCGCACAACCTACTTACAACACCGCAACTGTCGGCGTATGTAACTGACGTATGCCGACTCATACAAAAAAGGAGCTTCCCCCCATTATGCATGTTGTATCGGAGATAGACATGCTAATGAGGGGACGGGGAAGCCCCGATACAATCAGGATAGTAAAAGTTAAGGTAGGAATTTGGACATGTAAGTAACCAAATTTCCTACCGACAGTGGGGAGTGCACAGCGCCTGCACTCCCTGCCACGATGCCGGCCGTAATGACCTTGTGCGTCTGTAAGGCGTCCGTAGGTCTGGATCTGGCCCAAAGGGACTCATGAAGAGTTTGGAGCCCCTGGACAAACCATATGGTAAATTGAAGCAATGTGCTTGCTCCCCCTGTCCACTGAACAACTTTATTTGTAAACACTGATTTAGAACTGAGTTGCTCAGTCCAGCGTGGCTTTGCCAATGTGTAGATTTGCACCTTTTTGCTGTTACTGCCAAGCATGGACCAGAACCAAGATGGATGTGGCAGGCGAAATGAACTTGTGTAACTAGCTGTCTATACTGCTGGGTTTTCCTCTAGCTAATAGATGGAAAATAGGGGAACCCCACAATATCAGTATGGATGGATCACTTCAATAGGACTTATTGTATAAATGTATTTAATTTTGTGGCCCTTACATCATTGCAAATATACTGATTTCTGGAAAATGACTGGAAATGTACTGATTTCTAGGGCAGTACGCCATACTGGAGAAAATGTGGTTTTGTTTTTCTAAAGAGAATCCCATGCTAATTAAGCCTTTTCATCTTGCAGTGATCAACACATTTGATTGGCCTGAATGCACAGAAGGGTGTCATTAGCCTTGTCTTAGAGAGATATAAGGGGTAAAAAACTATATTGTAAAATCACTGTTCGGTAAATTTTATTCCATTTAAATTGTGGTAAATTCAAGTTTAGATAAGATCCTGATGTTAAATAATGAATGTAAGATGTCAGACTTTGTGGTTCCAGCCATCATGGTTGTCCGAAATAGTATATAAAGAGCTATATTGTGCATTTCAAGTTGTATTCCATCTGAACTTCTGATTTTCACTACTACCTTCAACTAGTGCGTAAAGGTCCTTCTCAGGACCCCTAATCAAATAAAACATCACTGCTTGAAGATTCTGCCTCATTATGACCTGCTGTATCCTAGGCTGGGAACAGATAAAAGCTTATACTTTAGTTGGTTCCTCGGCTCACTAGTGCCAATTTTAACTTGCTGCTAAAAATAATGGAATAAAATATTTTCCCCTAGGACTCATTATATTTGGGGGTATCTGACCCATATAGCAGATTATGCAAAATCTATTAAATGAAATGATCACAGACCAGAGGACTGATCCAGATTTGAGTGATAGGGCAAAACAGGTTCAAGTTTATACCTCGGCAAAACCATGTTGCAATGTGAGGGGAAGGCAGCTTTAAACTGCAAACAGAACCAGAGTTGAGAGATGATGTTTGCAGTTCAACTTACTCTCAGGGCCAGATTTACTAAGCTGCTGTCTTGGAAAAGTGGAGCTGTTGCCCATAGCAACCAATCCGATTCTAGCTCTCATTTTCCTATTACATACTAGAGAATGTCAGCTAGAATCCGATTTATTGGTTGCTATGGGCAACATCTCCACTTTTTCAAACCTGCAGCTTAGTAAATCTGGTCCTCAAACTCTTGGGGACTGATCCAGAGACTAGACCCGATCTAGAGTTTTTGAGCATTCAGTGCAGCTCTAGATCAGCCCCTGGATTCACCCCAAGGACTTCCCAAGTAGGAGCACCAAGAAATGATTCCTCAGATGTTGATTACAATTTTTGATACACTTGATTAAAGGCCTTTTCCATTCACTTAGTTATCATAATATATATGTGACTGGTCTAGTTAAGATATTGGGCCAAATCCTGATTTAATAGGTTCTGGTAGTGAAGGTCCGCGAACATCCCCCTTGCACTTATGGGTTTCTGTGTGCAGGACCCTGCCTTAACATTTAAACACCAGCGCATGTAAATTGGGTTTAAACTTAGCTTCAATTGAGTAGTTTTTTATTCATAGATAGATAGATAGATAGATAGATAGATAGATAGATAGATAGATAGATCTAAACAAGTAAGACTTGTGGCATACAGGCAAAAAGAAGCCAAGCTTAGTGCAGTTAGCTGACCATATACACTGCATAAGTGCAGACTAGTACTGTACTACACTGTAATATATGTATACTGGAAATGGTGGTTATGATTACTGTGAGACCTTTGGACACAATAGAACTGCACTAAAACTAATCATTTTCAATCATGTTGGGTAAAATACATGCTCCCTATGCTCAGGTGAAAATGACACAATTACTACAGTTTTTGGATTTGCACCTTCCCGAGCCAAGGTTTAAGCACAAATTATGCCACTACTATTGATGACAATAGATTGGCACATGCTATAGACACACACACACACACATATATATATATATATATATATATATATATATATATTTACACACAAAGAATTGGCACACAGGAAATACTTACCAAGTTCTCAATGGAATGTTGATATTGTTCAATTTCCCGTATGGTCTCTGTGTCTCTCTTAACTTCATTCACATATTGAGCTAAATCCTATAAGAAAAAGAGAGACATGTTACACATTAAATATTTATTAGAATTAATAATATATATTTTATTGAATAATCCATGTCAATTATAACTGCATATTGCTAAATTTATGAAATAAATATATTGCTTTATGTTTTACTTTTATGTGATATTTAATTTTTATTAACCATTCACTATATAACATTAGGCTTATTAGATATAAATAGATGTAAATATTGTGTAACATAATTCGTTCTTAAATTTATTTTACAGGTTGAAATGTGTTGAAGAATTTGTAGCAGGGAAGCTGCCTGTTATAGATTAACGTAATCTAATTGTAGTCTCCTCAAAAATGTTACTTTGTTTTTACTGTATTAATGATTGTGATCAACACTTTTATAGATTTATTTGTCATTTCAGTTTGAATTTTTTGTAAATGTTTTATCAGTATTTAGACATATAAAGTAACTATAAACTAAATACTTTTATGAACTTCAGGTGTTGCCATTATGACAATTCAGAAAAATCTTCAAATAGAAACCTAAAAACAAGTGTGTGTGTGTGTGTGTGTGTGTGTATGTGTGTATTTGAAGCATTAGTTCAGCTCACTAAAATGAAGACCACAACAAGAATGTATGATAATACTAGGGGGGATTCCATTTATAATAGGCTTTTTTTTAAGAAGTCATGGTTCCATACCTGTAATCATAGCAATAAAAAAAAAACAAAAAAAAAACCTGAAGGATATTTTAAAAAAATTATATATATATGTATACTTTAAAGCACCAGTTTGAATATTTATTTTTCTGACACTTTTCACACATCACCTGCATTACTATTAACACTAGCTTATATAGTGCTACAAGTATACCACAGCTCTTTACAGAACATTTCACATTCACATCAGTCCCTACAATATACACATCAGTCCCTACAAGCTACAATATAAGTTTCCTAACACACACATACACGCATATATACATATACACACACACAGACACAGACTAAGGTTGATTCAGTCAGCAGATATGGTTGGCTGGGAGGAAACCAGAGCAGCAGGAAACCTGCATAGGTTTAAACCTATGACCTCAGCATTGTGAGGCACAAGTGCTAATCACTGAGCCACTGTGCTGCCCCTCAGTGGCTCAGTGTTTACATGGATGCAAGTTAAGGGGCTTTCACATCACTGCCCTGCAATACCCTTGGTTTTTGAACACAGGTTATTGCCGTGTCCCAGCTCTTCACCATTTTTTTTTTTCCACACTGGGTAATATCCTGGCTTTTTGAACCCGGGTCTGCCGTGTGAGTTAGCAATTTGATGACTCATGTCTATAATCTCCTCATCACTTCCCTTCTGTGAGACCTGGGTCTCACCTTTCATACTGAAGGCTACCTGGATAGAGGCAGTCAGACCCTTTCACACTGAGCCTCGACCCAGGTCGTCAGGGCTTGCCCAGGAAATATCCCAGGTTTTTAGCTCAGTGTGAAAGGTGTATAATACACTAAAGTCAACAAATTCACTGTCAATTATTTAATGAATTTTACCATATTCACTTGGGTGACAAATTCATGGTGGAACATGCATGTGCCTGCTAAGATGGCAATATTACTTTTACCAGTGACACTCTTCTTCTGGGCAGAACATAGGAAAGTGTGATTATTATAAGCAAGACTGGCGGACCACGCCAGATATAAAATACAACAGCGATTAGATTTATAATAGCAGCATTGTGATAAGACAGCGCTTCTCATTCGGTTAGTTCTATCCATTTAGTAAAACTAATTCTTTATAATGTTACACAATAGGATTTCTCTTCTTGTCCTGTCTTGCAGCACAGGAAGAATTTATATAATGGTATTTATTTGGGAAAGACTGGACATTTCTTTGCCGCTGATTTCACATTAAGCTGAGTGCAGGAGGTGAAATACACCTTGTAATACAGAAGCTGATGTAACATTTGTATATCTATGCCTCCCAACTATCCCGATTCCAGTGGGAAAGTCATGATTTTGGGTGACTGTCCTGACCGCCTTATAGTTTGTCGAGATAAGACTGGAAGCAGGTTTGTTTTCTTGTTTTTTTTTTATTACTAATTATTTCATTAATGTGGCTGTATAATTCACATAAACCGTATGTTATACAGGGTTCCTACAGGTTCCTTCTAGGAATGATGTGTCCTAACATATGCGCCGAGTCATTCAAGGAAACAGATTTTGTCTTACAGGGCTCTTTACTGTTTATAGGCCTGATCCACACCTACGCTCAAGAAACGCTCTTAACGCCAGCGTACCTATTATGCACTCCCCGTGTCCTTACTTACATTTGCAGTTTTACGCCGACCAAACCCTACCCTAACTTTTCTGGGCGTAACCGCGGGCATCCGTAAGCTCCATGCTTAGTTACGACGCTTAGCACGCCCATACTGTACGATTTAAATGCCTCACCCCACCCTCGGTGCGTATTTACGGATTTCGTATGGCAGACACGCCCCCTCGAGCGTAGTAACGAAGCTTGTACGCTCAAGGTCCATACACTCAGATTTTCGTTGCGTAACATCTGCCCTGCGCATGCGCAGTAAGTACAAATGGCCATTTTTACACTTCCGAACACTGTATAAACACACCAGAGAGTAGGTCTGGATCAGGCCCTATGTGAATAAAACGGCAGCAGCAGCATCATTCAAGCTGAAAATAAGTAGAAGAAGGGAGAAGACAGCAAAGGGAAGTGGAGATTAGAATAGGTAATTAAAAAGAAAAGGAGACAAGACAGGAGATAAATGGGTGTAAGTAAATAGAGGTCTAGAAATAGATGTCTGGACACATAAACAAGGGACAGAAATGGAAGGCTGGGCACATTCAAGAAGCAGATATGGGTGGCTAGACACATATACAAGATGTCAAAAAGGTGGCTGAACAAATATACAATGGGGTAGGGGTGTGGGTCCTTGTTGCGAACGCCCCTATCGATAGGGTCGTTCTCTCCCAGCCAGTTCCGAACTTATGACTCGAAGAGGCATAGCAATCGATCCCTGGAGCACCGAACATGGTGGTCCGAATGGTAAGTAAGTATTCTATCTCCAACCCTCTCCCTAATCCTTACCCTAACGCTCCTCTTCTATTACCCTAACCCTGCCTTCCCTGCAGCCTGACCCTAACCCCTCCTTCCCCACAGCCTAACACTAAGTCTCCCTTCCCCGTAGCCTGACCCTAACCCCCCCTTCCCTGCAGCTTGATTCTAACCCTAACCCTCCCCTTCTATGGCCCTATCCCTAACTTCCCCAGAGCCTAACCCTAACCCCTAAGCCTAAAAGTCCCCGAAGAGGGTTATTCACCTCTCCGGTGATACGACGGTAGCACTTCTGAAAAGGAATGGGTGAATATGCCAATCACATACTCACCCTTTTATTAAAAAAAAAATCAACTTTTGGATGTCTCTACATCGCAAAGACAGCCATCGTGTGGGGACTCCCACCAATGGGGTAGATATGGACTGCTGGGCACCTACACAAACCTCACAACTGTTCCGTATTTTAATGGGTCTGCCACAATTTTCAGCATGCAAAAAGGTGGAGATTTAAACAAATGTGGGTGGAGTTTGGGCTGAACTGGGAAGGGCTCATTTTATACGGTAGTCAGGATTTTAAATATTGGGAGTTATGGTAATCTTATGCTGGTAACAGACCTAATCATTTAGCACTAAAACTTTACTTCAAGTCTCTTTTTTTATTTGAGCCAAGTCTGTATTAATATAAAAATACATAAATGCTATACAATGTGACAACTTCATATTTTTATTTGTGTTTTGTGTTTTGGAGGCTACCTGCAGGTGATCATCATCCCTTTCTGTGATCAATTACCTTATAATACATCCCAGTAGTTTCCCTACTTAATAACAATGATAGTTATTAATAATGGGAAAAGACTACTGTATGTCATTTATAATACTTGGTAAAACGACTGTGGTTCATTAAATTATCCACAGTAGCTCTGCCTGGTTTTATACTTACCTGACTGCTGGCCAATCCTCCCTGCGGACTTTCCTGTCTATGACAGCTGGGAAATCTTGCAGCACAGTAATAGGATGAGACAGATCCTATGCAGCTGGCTGTGGCTGCTGTGCAAATTTAAAAACAGAAATCAAAATGTTGAAGCCCAGGCCCAGTATTCTGGACCTGGGGCTGGATCTAGATTTAAGTAAGTGCTTGAAATTAGTTACATCTGGGCTAAACCATGTTGATTGCAGGGGGAGTCAAGTTAATTATATTCTTTGCATGCAGGGATATTTCTTTGAATTGCTTACTGCACACAAACACTGACCAGCTTTACTAACTTACTGTTAATTAGACTTGTGATAGGAAACATCACCTCTCAACTCTACTACTGTTTGCAACAGATAAAATATGACTCCCCTGCAATCAACATGGTTTAGCCCAGGAGAAACTAATTTCAAGCACTTACTTAAGTCTGGATCCAGCCCAATTCACAGTTAAGAAGGAGATAAGTTTGCAATTATTCACACATACGTTGCAAGACAACTCTCTTGACACACCCTAGTTTTTCATGTTCTTCAAAGAAAACAGAATGTATGACCGCGCTACTAGATATGAAGAAAATAGTGTGGCAAAATAAAATGGTTTATATACATAAAGATAATCCCAGCAGCTGTAGGAGGGGAGAGGTAATCCCACAATATAGATAAATAAAAATAAACAGAAAACAGCGCTTGGGATATATGTATGTATGTATAGAATAAATTTACATTTATTAAAATTAATAAGAACAATTGTTAAACAATGATGTGAACCTAATATTCCTGTTAGTTGTTGATCAGACAGCCTGTTATTCCTGTTAGTTGTCTGATCAACAACTAACAGGAATATTAGGTTCACATCATTGTTTAACAATTGTTCTTATTCATTTTAATAAATGTAAATTTATTCTATACATACATATATCCCAAGCGCTGTTTTCTGTTTATTTTCATGTTCTTAACTGACTTAAGAAGGCCATATGCTGCCTTATTTTTCCGTGTGCTTGTTCGTAAGTTGCTTAAGTACGCAAGTACTTAGCAAACCGAGCCCTGTCTGCCCCATTTAAATGCCTCCCCCCACCATCTCTTTCAAACTTCCTGCCTGACACGCCTCTTCTTTCTTATCTCATTAAGAGCAGGGTTGGGAATTGCTCTTAATTAAATCCTGCATAAATAAGGGTTCTACGCATGCAGTTTATCCGTTCTTAAAAATAAACACGCAAATAGCAGCAGCTTCTTAACTGCGAATCTGGTTCTCCATTACTGCCTACCATATATAAGGAAGTTGTAAGTATAATAACAGCTATAGCCTACCAGTCTTTAAGCAACATAATTCATTGGTCATAACCTATATCCTTTTCATTTAAAAGTCTGAGAAGCCCAGCTCAGTATCATGACAGCAAAACAGAAGCAATTTAATAAGTACCTTCATAGCATCCAGTGACAAACGCAGGTTATTTTTTTCAGTATCATCAGTAGTGTGTTTAACCAGTTCCTGAAACAAAAAAGGCAAAAGAATTACCAATAGCAAAGAATAGTTACTCTATTTCTATGCTCAATTTTTATAGTATAATAATGAGATATTATGCTAAATATCATGTAGCTAGTGTTAAGCAGTACTCTAAACCCTGATTTTCTGCTTCTGTACTATAAATTACACATATTTTTTATTGCAAACCAGTAAACTCTTCAAGTACACTTTAAAACTCATAATTGTCTGCAGATTTTAAATGGATAAATGTAAAATTCTGCATAAGTATTGTTGCAGCTCCAACATTATACATATAAAAGACACTGCAAAGGCCATTACTGAAGGGAAAAAAAAATAAAAGCATGTCTGGAGTTTGCCAGAAACATCAGCATGACAAGTAATATGTGTTAAAATGATGAGTATGTGAGTGGTTTTTAAAAATGTGCATGGCCAGAAAACAGACACAAAAACATGTGCAAAGATGATTTACACACCATTTATACATATGCCACCTTAAGTGCAAATGGGAGGTTTTAACATTGGATTTCAGAGAACAGCTTAACTCACTGGTGTGACTGCCTGCTTTCTAAGGGGTGTTACAAGGTAGGAAAGAAGTAGACTAGTGTAGGAGATAGATAGACAGTGCAGTGTATAACCACGATTTCCATTATACCGGTACATAACAATGAGCTAACATGTGTTTGGATCCCTGGGTATCATTGTGATAATTTGGTATCATTGTGATAATTTAAAGCTATCCTGTATACGAGTTCTGGTGTAAAAACAATGATTTGTGCCTGCCCCCTCAGATATACATTATACAGTAAGTTGTAGTATAATATAGTAACAAGTATTAATATAAATTTGTACACTAAATGGTGAAAAGGCCACAGCCTTCATAAACATGTATTTAAATAAACTGGAACTGGAACCTCAATCAGTAGATACGGATGGATCTACTATCAAATGTACAACTTGGAGCAAAGGAAGAGGTGTATTAGAACACAAGAGTATTAGACAGGAGGGTGGACGGTATAGAAGAATGTGCAGAAAAATGACTTCTCTGAAAGGGCAGTTGATAAGCGTAATAAGCTCTCATCTGAAGTGGTAAAGGTTAACACAGTAGAGCAATTTAAAATACTTGGGATAACTATTAGGATATTCAAAATCTTAAACTAAATTGAGGGTCTAGGTCAGTAAAGTTTTACAAAAGGGCAGACGTTGTAATGAGAAAGTGTGTTTACTGGTGATCACAGCTCAGTCCCCCTTTTGAAAGCGTAATTACTCTCTCAGGTATGGACAGGCCACAATACGTCCCATGCTGTGATCTGATAGGAAAAAATAAGATCTCTAGATTCAGCCTATTGCAACACGGTTTGTTTAAATGTAAACTTGCCTCTGTTTTTACTGTTACTCTCAAAGGGCCAGATCCAGACCTAAGGGCATGTTAAGTACGATCTCGTAGCGTATTTACGCGATCGTAAGTACAATGCACTCTCCCGGGCACTCCCCTCGGTCGCCGTAATGTAGCTGTTTTACGACTACCAAACCCTACCTTGACTTTTCCAAGCGTAACCAAGCTCGTACGTATCGTCCTGACGGTCGTGGCTGCCTAACCCAGCCCATACTGTACAATTTAAATGCCTCCCTCCGCTTCCATTTCGTATTTACGGCTAGCGTAGGGTTGACACGCACCTTCAAAATAGTTACCACCGACTAGAGTTACGATGTGTAACATCTGCCGTGCGCATGCACAGAACATACAAACAGTCGTAGATAAGCAAGCAACTTGCGTAACTTTGCTGTCGTAAATACTTCTGGATCTGGCCCAAAATCTGGATCAGCCTCTTATTGTTTAATCGCTACAATGCATCAATTTTTAAGATTTGTGATGTGCAGTGATTACAGATTTATAGTATGTTAGGAAAGTTATACAACTGTGTTCTTTTTGGGTCAGTATGTAAAAGTTCCAGTTTATTTAAATACATGTTTATGAAGGCTGTGGCCTTTTCACCATTTAGTGTACAAATTTATAGCCACTTGTTACTATATTATACTACAACTTACTGTATAATGTATATTTATTATAAACTAATACATGTAATCCTACTAACCCATATAAAGAATACTTAGAATACAGTGACATAAGTCGCTGTAAATAATGTTCCGCCGCTGTGGGGCAGTCAATGTCTGTGTCTAAGGCTGTACTGTCTGTAAGATATGACACAGAGGTTCCCAGCAGCCCAAAGATCAGGAAGGCGCTTGTAACGCGAAGGAAAGTAAAACAGAAAAGATGTATTTTAAAGTAAACGGGAGAGACGAAGGTTATCGTGGGGCAAATAGAGTCCTAGGATAGCGGATATCTTCCACTCAACTGATACCCCAATAATATAGCACTTTAGTACTCCTTAATTGTGCTGAAATTATAATATTGCTCCATATACCCCATAATAAGGCTCTTTATTCCTTCTTATTTGTACTTAAATTAATTGAGCTAAAATCCCCTATAATACTTCTCTATATCATTTAGAGCCCCATTATGGGGGATTTGAGCATGATTAGGAGAAATAAAGAATTTTACTATGAGGCATATAGACCATGGGCATCAGAACCGGGGGTTGGGGAAGGATTGATTTGCACACACAAACCTGTTCTCAAATGTGGAGGGGTGCTCTCCAGGGGGGACTTGGCTGGTAGATCACTGATGAGTCTATGACTGAAATGCCTCTTAGTAATGAACTGAGAAGCCAAGAGGACACAGAGAAGATGAGAAGAAGACTTCAATAGGTATGAAAAGAGAAATTGAAAAGAGAAGTTGTTAATCCTGATAAGGACCACCATCACAAATTTTGGGGCCTGGAAAACATTTGCAGTGCCGCGTCCCACCCCATGTGACATCACTTGTGGGCGATGTGGATCTGCAATGGTGAGCTGATGTGCAGGGAAGTACAGCTCTAAGCAGGAAGTATCGATGGCAGGATACTTTATTTTCCATCTCTCAATAAAATATTTTTTTTACTTCTTATGATTCCTATTATATCTGAATATATGTAGACTAGGAGGATTTAGCACTAACGGATCTTGTTCACCCTCCCATCATCCCTATTTCTCTGTAGTAGTAGTAGATGTAGTAGTAGTATTAGTAGTATGTATGTGTATTTGAAGTATTAGTTAAGCCCAAGTAACAAGAAACAAGAATGTATGATAATACTAGGGGGGATTCCATTTATAATAGGCTTTTTTTTAAGAAGTCATGGTCCCATACTTTATTGAAGAAACATATTTCAGATACAATATATTCACATGTGGTCAACAGATACTGTAAATACATTTGTAAACGTATAACATTAAGGAGTACTTGAAGAAAACCATTATAGTATTCCTAATCCTCATCTGAGCATGTTTTGAGTACAACAGATTCAAACATTTTGTGGACGCGGCTACCCACCTCCTGGTCTGTATGATTTATGAAAGTACAATAGGGGGGTCATTCAGGAATATTCTCGTTTCATACCATCCTGTGTGTCTGAAACAAGCATGAATTTGAATTCTAACGTTGAGAGGCTGTAAATTTATAAACTCCTGCCAAGTGTCAAAGAGAAACCCTGTCTTAAATTCCCTATACAAAGATGATTCCATCCAATCCATCCGAAATACAAAGAATAATTTGCTTTTGAACAATGAAAGTTATGGGGGTTCCTCTGTTATCCACATGTGTAGTATAGTTTTCCTCGCAACTGCAGACACTATCAAGCTGAGTTTCTTTTTGGCCTTGGACATTCGGGGAAGATTTGTTACTAGGCCCAAAACTGCCCATTCTGCTTGCATAGGAATATTAAGCGAAAGTTCGGACGAAGAAAATTGCAACACTACGCCAAAACTGCTTACCAAAGGGACAGTACCACATACAATGCATTAAAGAAGCTTCCCTCGAGTGACATTTTGGGCAAGCATCCGTTTCTGACTTTCCGATAAGAAAACTACGATGAGGGGTTAAATACACTTTCTGAAAAATATTATAGAACATTTCCCTATACATACTAGCTGTTAGAGTACTAAGTGAATAAGTAAACGCTTTCAACACTATCTCTAAAGTCAGATGTGGGAAAGTGTCTGTCCAGGAAAAAAGTCCTGACTTGAACCTAGTGTGGTCTATTGGTTCCCGTAAATGCCTGTAATGTGCAGAAATTGGACGCGAGTGGCTTGGACAGAAGGGTATCCAATGCATTAGACAGATCAGCCGGGCTCAACAATCTCAACACCGAACTGACATAATGTTGTGCTTGATAAACTCCTATCAGATGTGTCTGTGGGAGCTCATACTTTGCCAAGATCCACGCAATTGTATGGGGCTTATTGTTCTGTATGTCTACCAAAGGCCGGATGTGTTGGATTCCCTTTCCAAACCAGGACCTGAAAGGATAAGTGGTACCATCACATTGGAATTCTGGATTGGAAATCAGAGGCAGGAACAATGGGCCTGATCCAGAACTACGCCTCGGAGCGAATTTACGTGTGGCAGAGATGTAAAATCGCTGTTTTGTACGCACTGCGCATGCGCACCATAGAAAATACGCACATTAACGTAGTGTAATTGTGAACATATGGGCCATTCATGTATGTGTCACGTAAATACTTACGTGTGGGCGTGCCAATTTAACGTTTCAACAAAATACGTGTGAAATACGTGAAGTAGGCGGGGGGTTGTATTTAAAGTGTACAGTATGGGCGTGCTTAGCTGCGTAAATTCTTCTAGGCCATATGTACGTGTGCGTATGACTGCGGTTACGTTGGAAAAAGTTAAGGCAGGGATTGGAAAGCGTATATCTTAACAAAATACGTCCGTGCAAGAGGTGTGCCGAGGGGAGTGTAACGAATTTACGCGCACGAAAATACGCTCCGCGAATAAACGTGCGGCAAACGTTGTTCTGGATCTACCCCAATGAATGGTGGCTATTTAAATGAAACTTATGCCTTCAGTATGCATATTTTGCCTATCCAATGTCTTGACTCCTTGCAGTTAAAAAATGTATACATAATATATAATAAAATCCTGGCTCCAAAATTTTTTGTTTGTCTTACGGATTCCCAAAAAATGGTTCAGCCCTACATTAATGGAACTTTAATGAACCTTTTGTTTTTTTCACAAAGTGTATATGGTTCAATACTGTAGCAAGAGCTGTGAACTTTGCTTATATAGAGCACAAAATTGAGCTATAAGGCAAATTTATATGGAATAATGTTCTTTGTTGAATACATGAATACATTCTCTGCCTCCAAGGCAACTCTGCAAATATTGAAAGCGATATAATATGAGAATGCAAAAAGGAGGAATAAATAAAAAGGTTCCCTCTGAGTGCAGTTTGTTCCGTGGGCTTAAGCAGCACTTGTTTATCAAAGTGACAGTTCTCCGGCATCAGCAGCAGGTGAAAGACTTATATCTCCGCTCCGCTTCTAATCAGCCTCCAAACAGCCATCAAATGCAACATGCACTATATCTTTCTGGCCTAATTAAAAGCTTACCTGAAGGATGTCTGTTTCTTACAGGCTGTAAGGTGAAAATGTAAAATTTAATCTAAGTCTGGCCCCTATTTCCTGATATTTCAATTTAGAAATCCTGTCCCATGAATACAAAGCAGTCATAATAGGCTTAGTAAAATTGCATGCTTAAATTAAATAAAAATCTCACCTATTATAGGACAATTACCATCTAAAATCTTAGCACTGTGTCCCAAAAAAAGGTCTTTCAGAGGAAACACACTGCACACACCCCAAATCTATTCACAAAAACCACTGACCACTGCAGCATTCTAATTCCACTAAATGGAGAATATTCCTCAACAACGAGATGCGAAAAAAGCTCTAAGAGTTAAACTACACTTCATCATTTGCCGGGTAACTAAATCACAAGCAAAATTTACAAATGACTAAATGTATACTGCCAGAAAGAAATCTGCATTGTGGCTATATTCAATCTGCTGCAAGACACTGGGCCGTATTAAGAGATCCGTTTCTAACGAAAGTTCCGTGCGTATTTTTAGGATCGGATTGATTTTGCATCAACTGCGCATGAGTAGTAATAGTGATACGCCGTCTACGTTGAAGACAAGGTCGGAAATGCCTAAGGGACGGACTTGTGAATCGGGCGGAGTCAATGCAGGTCTAACTTTCCGTCCGCCCGGAGAAAGCAAGGGGAGTAATAGAATTTACTGAATACGTCCCACTGTCTTCATCAGTGATGGGCAACCTGATTTCAGTAGCCCACTGCTGTGGCACTCTAAACTCCCAAAGGTATACATTACCTTTATAAAAAAAAATCTGTTAATAATTACCTTTAATATTGGTGATAACTTGAAACAATCAGCTCTATTTACTATTTACTTTTTGCTATTTACAACAGCTGCACCGCCATGGAAAACACCAGTTTCCATGGCCATGCGGCAAAACTTCACCTGCCCTCGCCAGCCCCGTTGTTTTCAATGGGGCTGGCTATTTACTAACCCTCAGAGCGGAGTTTTATACTCTGCTCTGAGAGTTAAAATAACGCCATCTCAGACTTTAGAATTCTCTTCCAGCAATCTCCCCATAAAACCCCCTTTTTCTCCCCCTAATAGCTGTTATTAGGGGGAGAAAAAGGGGTATATGTATGGGTAGACCGCTGGAATATAAGTAAATAACGTTGTCATAAAAAATTGAAATGAAAAAAAAATTTAGAAAAATAAAAAACAATTAAAAAAACAACAGAAATTAAATAAAACAATATAATAGCTTAAATACTTACCGGACCGAAGACGCGTCTGCCCGCAGGTGCTGGTCCCGACATGGAGAGCCTGCACATGCGCAGTGCTTCTCATGCTGGGACTTCATTTTTTTTACAAAGTCCCAGCAGAGAGCCACGCGCATGTGCAGACCTTCCAGACACAGGAAGAAAGCCCGCGATGACAGAAGAAAGTTCAGATGTCATCGCGGGACAGCCAGCAGAGGGTGAGTATTAGTAAATAGCCTGAACGTAGCTCAGGAGTGGCTCACTGCTGGGACTTTGTAAAAAAAATGAAGTCCCAGCATGAGAAGCACTGCGCATGTGCAGGCTCTCCATGTCGGGACC
>WWET01002750.1:55249-74991 GCA_011038615.1 Limnodynastes dumerilii | reverse complement strand
CTGCCTTCTAATTTCCCATTAAAGAGACTGGTTAAACAGGGATCAACACATCCACAAATTCAATGTAGACATCGTTAACAAAACCACCTGATCCCGGAGCTTTCCCTCTGGGAAGAGCCTTAATACTTGAAATCACCTCCTGTACTGACCAGGGGCATTGAAGGTCTTCCTCAGTTAAGCATGCAATTCAATATCAATCAAATAAGATACAATCCAGTCAGGAGTTGCTTCAAACAAATTCTTATCACAATGCAAATAATACAGCTTAAAATAATAATAGGCAAACTGATCGGCAATTTGTGCAGTATTTAACAATTTATCACCCTTAGCGGAATCCAAATGCTTAACACAAGTGGTAACTGAGTTAATCTACCTGCCGTACTAGAGGAAGAATAGAAATGTTGTTTAATTTGCTTGTAAACGAATGGCCAATCTTATAACCAACTTTGTACGAGTTTCATCTAATTATGTTTTAGACTGGGTAGAGGGGTTTGTGTAGGTCTTCTAATCTAGAGGTCCCCCGCCCACCAGCACTAACGTGAGTGTAGGGACGCTGGAGGACGTCCCCTCCAGCTTCCCTACGGCGCTGCTACGGACGCCTGATCCAGGCAATGCCGATCTTACGCTTACGCCCGCCGTCCGAGCGACAGCGGGCGTTACTCAGGATCAGGCCCTTGGTCTCCTCTCAAGTCGGCCTAAAGGGGACATTATGGGGAAGGTCATCAAAGAGGGCTTTAGAGAAAGCGGATCTGGAAGATCATTTATTATGTAGTGCGGAAATCTCCATGGACATGGTGGAACTTCGATTTTCAGGATGTCCCACACTGGAGCATGATCAGACCAGACTTTTGTGAGAAAAGATCCCTGCACAGAATGTTGTAATGACCATTTATCCATAAGGATTAGATATATGCGACAGTAGGAGCTATGGGGAGCTAAGAAGAATGTATAATCCCTACATCTCAGGTGAATTACTTTCCAAATGTGACAAAAATGAAACTCCAGTAGAAGTTTAAATAAAGCTCTCCTTGGTTTGAAGGCATGAGCCATTAAGGGCAGACCTGTACAGTTTACAATTTTGAACCGGAATGAAATCACCCAAGATATTAAGATGCCCTTTTCTAATTTCCTGGATTTGCACGAAGAGGGACTGGAGGAAAAGAATATGATGATAATTTTGGGCATAAAGTGACACTAAGGCGACCCATCTATTATCTAAATACCTACTAATATTACATAGTGGCCCTTTTTATCAACAATTTTGGAACAGAGTTCATACTTGGATAGAGAATTAAACAGAATAACCAATTTGTTTTCTTTAAAGGGTCCATTGGCAACATAGCAAATGGGAAATTTATGATATGAAAAACTAGGAGCTTTGGAGGAGAAGTATGTCTCATTTAGGGTCACTATATAGGCTCTGTGGGAATGGAATAGAGCTAAGCATCATTTGGAAGGGGAATTTAAATGTTTTACATTCAAAGAAAGATTTGTAGCTATGACTGTCCAGGGAAGAAGTCTTAAGATCAAAAGTAATATCGTACGAAGATCTGCCAACATCTGATACATAGCCCTAACCGTTAAAGGTGCATCAGAAACAGGATTGATGCACATAATGGCAAGGAAGAGACAGATTGCAAGGAAGATTCGGAAAGTGAGGTTGTAACAGAATCTATTGTGGGGGACTTTCTGCAGAGAGAGAATTCTGCAATGATGGAGAACGCTCTGGGAACCTGAACGGCAGCCATAAAGGCGAGAGCTTTGCTCTTTTTTGGAGGCATTTCTAACAACTGTTTAATGTAGAAGGTGAGCAAATATAGTTGATGTAAGACATATGGATATGCATGTTAAGTAGGCATCTCAGGGAAGGAGAAAGGCCATGTTACAAAGTAGCCAAATATCCAGGCAACTTCTTTTTGTAGACTCAATAGAGCTGCATTTTAGCGGAAATGCGACTTCCAAAAGGAAAAATAAAAGCTAAAAAACTAAATAATAGTTAGAGGCAACAATGGGGTTGGGGTAATTGCAGCAGGGTGTGGAGGGTAGTGGGGGGGGGGGCGTGCACTAAACACCTCTGAAAAAGATTGAGACCCTTCAAAGAGGAGAGATAAACAGCTATAGGCTAAATCCAGATGTGCTGGTGACTTAAGACATGGCTATTGAAAGCACAGCTCTGGATCTTAAAGCTCATTGCCCTTCTTAACCATTCTATTTCAAATAATACCTATTAACATTTTGACTAATTTGTGAGTGAAATACAGTAGATCTGTTATGCACCATATTTATTTTAGAGCCTACTATACACTTACATAAAGCACTAGTGCTTCATTTTGTCACAAATCGGTGGTATATGTAATACTGCATTATTCCAGTTATTTGTTGTTAAACAAAGGATTAAGAAGAGATGAGAGAGAGAGTAGCAGCCCACATATACTTTTACATCCTATTTTACATAAAATTAAAACCAAATCCACAAAATGTTGCCACCCACTAGGTAATGGAACACCCTTCCTCATTGCTTCTCTTACAACTTAGCTAAAAACATATGAAATTGAATCATCCCAATTAACCATGGCAGATGTCACTAGTTCCTGCCACATTTCCAGAACCTGATAAGCATCTACACGCTAATTCAATATGGATCAATTATCTTCATGCGTTTCAAGCTATAATAATTAATGTTCCCTTTTTCCTTGAACTGTTAAACAATAAAGCAATTAGAAAATAAGTCATTGTACACTCTCTGTGAATTGTAATTAATATTACATTGACCAGTCCCATGGCTTATTCTGGGAGACACGAGTCAATGCTGTCCTAAGGTTTCTTCTCTCTGTCTCAGTTAGTGTACTGTGTTTTGCATCATTTATTTCCATATGTTGAAGCAATATATCTGAGAAATATAGAATGGTAAAGCTTCAATATCTTGAGATGATGCATTTTGTTGAATTCAAATAATAGTATCCCTTTGTATGTGGGATGCGGTTGCCAGACTGAGTGGCTGTATTTCGAACATGATAGAGCTGAATGGCAATTGTAACATTGTTGATAAGCTTGAAAATAGATCTTTGCTAATTGGAACAGAAATCTATTTCCCCATTCCCAATAGCTACAGGATGCAGTGGTTGTGGCTGGTAGATTAGGTTTAAGCCGCTGTTGCAGCAGTCACTGCTACCTACTACAGTGCAGCCTGTGGCCAATTGCATTGAGCTGAAGTGCGATAGGCTTTCAAAATTAAGACCATCAAACTGGTGAACCAAACTCTTTGTATGGACAGGCAGATAAGCAAAGTACAAGCACTTATCCTGGTTCTATTTCTCTCCCTAATATGTCACCCTATCCAGTAAGAAGGGGTCTCTCATCATATAAACCACCAACTTATGAATAAATGTATGTGGAAACTAGATCATTTTCTCTCTCTTCATTAGATAATTTTATTAGATAGCTGTGACATCACTATATGATGTACATTTTCAAGTTATCAACTATAAAAGAGTTTTTATTCTTTATATCAAATATGCTTTTCACACTGCATATGTGCCTCAATGAAGCAAACACAAATTCAGGGTCAGCTACCTGTGCATCTTACCCATGTGTGCTGGAAAGCACTCGTGAAAAGATTTATGCTGGCAAGCAATGGAAATAAAGAGAATAAAATGATCTAACTGTTCTTAAAAGGACAGACTATATTCTTTAGACATTTCACCTGTCCTGTGCCCTATAGCTTTTTCACACGTGACCTGATCCAGTGTTTGGACTGTGATGTCGGTGCACTTGCCACTGCCTATCGATCAGGAAACACCCCCTTTTAGTAAGCCTTGATTCGGTCCTGAGAGAAACCATATTGCAATCTGAGGGGTGTACATTTATTGACATCTCTTGCATGCAGGGAAAATACCTTACTTATGCCTTTAGAACTCGCATACTGCATAACTGTATGTTTACTCTGTAATTTAGGGTTTTAGTAAAACTCACTTCTCAACTCTAATTCTACACTACAATTACACTTGTTTTTGTGCGTCCTCTCAAAACATAAGATCAGGCAAATGATCACCATTATGTATCATTATGTAGTGCCATTTTTTTTGTCAATGTGTGGGCTGGCTATACTTTTTGCACAGATAACAGTGGCATCAATCCAGAATGATATCAGACCCATATCCCATTCCTGTGAATCCAAGGGCCAGATTTACTAAGCTGCAAGTTTGGAATAGAGGAGATGTTGCTCATAGCAACCAATCAGATTCAAGCTCTCACTTCTCTATTACATGCTAGAAATTTCCAGCTAGAACCTGATTGGTTGCAGTGAGAAACATCTCCACTTTTCCTTTCTCTAAGCTTAGTAAATCTTGCCCCAAGTGTTTGTAACAACTTGGCCTACACATACAAACATAATTTTCTGGATTCCATACTCTTGTTTTATACCAGCCCATACAAATATATCTAGCTAAGGAATTGTAGACAGGATTCAGAGATCCGTTTTCATGTGGAGTTGCGTGCTTTTTCCACGTAAGTTACGTAGTATTTACGCACGGAAGTCCATTAGGCACAGACTTCTGAATCGCACTTGGGGACATACGTGTGGAGGGGCATGGTTGAAATCCATATGAAAGTTACATGAAAGTGGGTGGGGGAAGGCATTTGAGGGCACAGTTCGTTAGATACACACGCACAGAAGTAATATACGTAAATGCACACGTACAGTTAAGGTTGCCCTATGGAGGTGGAAGTCACCGACAACGTGTGAGGGGAGTGTCATGGGTGTTGCCTTGCTACATGCGTGTGTATAATTGCATACTTTAAACAAACAGATACGTGAACACAGCCCTGTGTCTCTACTAAAATTAAGGCTTTATTAATAAAAAGATATGTTTCACATTTTTATAAACTCTTTAACAATGACTTTCTGCAACTTTATTCTTGAAGCTTTTACTGAATTACAGTTTTGGGCTGGATCCAGACCTAGTTAAGTGCTTTAATTTAGTTACTCCTGGGCTAAACCATGTTGATTTCAGGGGGAGTCAAGTTAATTGAATTGCTTACTGCACACAGATACTGTCCAATTTTACTATCACACTGTTATTTAGACTAGGTTTAAGAAACATTACCTGTAAACTCTAATACTGTTTGCAACAGATGAAATATGACTCCCGTGCAATCAACATGGTTTAGACCAAGAGTAACTAAGTTCAAGCACTTAACTAGGTCTGGATCAGGCCCTTTGTGTTTAAAAATGGTGCTTTCAGTTTTGTAAAAAAAATGTCCTCTACGTTTGTATTTATTATTATCTCTTTTATCTCCCAGTCTTACTTGCTTTACATACAGTAATATCATAAATCAGTTTTAATGATGAGACACAAGGGGTAAAGACTGGTCTATCAGTATGTAATGTATTCAGTGACCAATGACTATCCAAACGCCTCATTGAAGTGTTGAGGTTAACCATGCTGTTGTATGACCTTTCCATAACCAGCTTTCATAAGCAGATAATGGGAAACCCTTCCAGGCTCTCAACATGGGTAACGTCCAGTGGAGCGTGAAATCAATAAATACGATAGTCTGTGAAAACCAGTAACTATATGAGTTGCTATTGGAGAGAAAAAGACAAAGCTGTAAAAATAGCAAAGGCATTTACAATAGGGTCTAACTGGTTGGGGGTATGGTACAATGCATTCCAATTAAGGTATCAATAAGCAAGGAAAACGCAGGGAAATGGTGGATTGTGAAGAAGAGGCGTCTGTTTTATTGCAGTCAATATTTATATCCATTAATACATCCACGTGTCATGATGAACAGCTGTGGCCGTGTTTCTCCTTCATGCCAGTGTTGTGTATGATCAGATTCTAAGCTTTTATTGCCATATTTTGCAGTTAAAAGCAGCTTCTGTAATTTGTGGGGAAAGACAGCATACAACTAGTCTGCGTAAGACTGAGGCTTTTGCTCATGTGTAGTGCAATAAACAGCAAAATGTATCAACTTACATAGAAGTAACAGAGGAGAAGAGTATCTTGGCCCATCTAGTCTGCCCATTCTTGTATTTATTTATTTTAAACCTGTAATGCCATCATTAGACCCTCAGTTTTGATGAAGAGTTAGGATATCAATATATATCCTTATATCAATCCTAAACAAATTTCAATTGTTTTACTTTGTGTACAGGCTATGCACTATTATAGTAGGCCTACTATGCATAGTCTCTGTATCCGGGCAGCCTAAGATGGTTGCTAATCTCCATTTTAAATGTGCTTTTATGTGAAGGTGTTATTAATACTGTGTAGAACCAGATGTTCAAGGTCAAGACATGACGATAAGGTAGCTTGGTGGGAGCAAAGGGTACGTGACACTAGCATCATGCAATGCTAGCTTATACTGTGCATATGTGGAATGTAGAAATTTGTTCGATAAGTAGTACCAATTAACTTGCTTAAAACATGATTATAACCTAATCAGTTAGAGACTTCCGGCTCTGTTGTTGTCGGGGTATAAAAGACTTGGCAAAAAGTCAGCTTGCCGGCTTCACACGGGACTGATCTGACTGAGTGCAGGGGAGACCCGGGCTTTATACGTAACTGACCTGACTGAGTGCAGGAGTGACCTTGGCTTTGTATGTATTTCACCTGACTGAGTGCAGGAGTGACCTGGGCTTTGAATGTAACTGACCTGACTGAGGGCAGAAGTGATCCGGGCTTTGTACGTAACTGAGTGTAATCGAGGTAGTGGCCCCTGTTGATCATTATCGAGCAATAACCCAGGGTTGCCGACTCTCCCGGAATATCCGGGAGACTATCGAAATTTGGGCAGTTCTCCTGATACCCCGGGAGAGCCGGCAAAGCTCCCGCAAGCCCCACCAGCAATCAATCACTTCTGTAATCCCTAGCGTTACTAAGGATGTGCGGGACTTGATGACATGAGTTGCATAAATCGCGTCATTAAGCCCCCCCCCCCTCTTTCAGAAATGTATGGCTTCCCTCCGAGTTCTCCTGGAGAGAAGCTTTAAAAAGTCGGCAACCCTGCAATAACCACCAGCCGAAGCTAAATATTATTTATGTAATTTGCTTATTTTTTTTATTAAATACTATAGTTGATTAAGAATTGTCTTGTGTGGTGTCATTTAACTCTGGGTATTTACCAAACATTAGGTTCCACCGGGAACACAGTCTCTTATATATTTCTATATTTTTTCTAAAGATACACTCTCGAAAACTGAAATAGAATATTTTAGATGAGGTTGTGTCAGTGAAGTTCTAGCATGTTTTGGCTTTAAACTGTAGTTGCAAAACTCTACTACATATTACTACTCCTAGAGTTTACCTACAGTAGATCATCAATTATTTTGTGTCTACCCTATTACAAATCTCAGAAACAGACCTTAAATGTGATCTTAGGGTAGGGATCAGGTTCCATAACAAACAGACCTTGCACACTGTACATCTTAATGCAATGAAAGTGTTTCCTATGCTAGGACTCAGGTAATCAGATAATGATAATAAAAATGCAATTATAAAAAAATATATAGCTCATTATACTAAAACATCAACCATTTTAATAGATTATTTTTTAGCATTGCATCATACATCAGGAAACACACACTAAGTATGGTCTGGTTTGGTGTCATTAAATTTCACATTAAAATCTATGTTAACATGGTAGGGGATGTAACATGGTAAATATAGGGTGAAAATGTAGGATGTATAAGATGTTGTTCCATAGGTATTGTAACTATTCTAAAAATATGTTAATGTTCATAGCAACAATCAGTTAATTTTCATGCCTGATACAGAAATCTTTAACAAGTGCAGAAAACTAATATATTTAAGCTGGCCGTACACTAGAGCGATTATCGTCCAGATCACCAATTATCAGGTGATCGGGCAAATAATCGCTCTGTGTATGGTACAGATCAATATTTGAAACGCCAAATAAACACACCAGAAATGCTCTGGTGCGATTATTTGATCTTTCGACATGTTTGATTTAAATCGGAAGAAAGCTCCCGCTGCTGTATATCTATGTAATATGCTGCTCTGACAGCTTTAAAGTATACCTTCACAGCTGTCAGAGCAGCTTTGTACATAGATATACAGCAGCAGCAGCAACATAATGCGCTGCCCCCTCCCCTCTTCTGCTAGGATTATCGGTCCCAGCAGGAGAGGTGTATGGTGCCAATAAAGGGACATTTCCCTAGCGGGAAATCGTCCCGTTTATCGGCCCACCCCCTGCTGGGACCAATAATCGTACTAGTGTATGGCCAGATTTAGCCTGTTCTTTGGGTGTAGATAGTTTGAGAGTGTAGACCTAAGCAAAACACACACGTGATGTGTTGTTCTTTTGCATGCCTTGGAGAGAAACAGCCCTATTGCAATGTAAGGGGAGTACATTTATTGGCATTATTACATGCAATGAAAATTCCTTGCCTATGCACATAGAACTTGCATACTGCATAGCATCATGTTTAATCTGTTTAATTTAGAGTTGAGCTTGGAAACTTCACCTCTCAACTCTATTTCTGATTCAATAGTTAAATATGCATTCCCTTCAACTCAACATGGTTTTGTTCAGGTGTGCTCTCAACTTGGACATATAGTCATCCGATTATTGGTTCCGATAATCCTGGCAGAAGAAGGAGGTACTGCTGAGATAGACAAGAGGTCCTCGCAGCTGATTGGCTTCACAGGCCTCCGTCAGTCTCTGCAATGATTGGCTGTCAAACTCAAAAGGAGACTCAAACAGCTGACCTATTGGCAGGCTGCAAAAAAAGAATTCTGACATCCCCTGGCTGCAGTTACTCTGTCTGACACGTAATTAACTGTTAGAAGAGCAGTAATATAGTCATTAAAGCTCTGCATTGCTTGTAGAATGCAGAGCAATCATTACTTTATTAGCATTGTACTTGCTAATAAAAATGGCCAGATAAAGGTAATTGCACCCAGGAGTAGTAGGTACAGGAAAATCAGCAACTTAGGTCTGATATATTTTATGTATTGTATAACATAAAATTATCGAACCCAAGCAATTTGGGGGCATTAGCAAAAAAAATTTGTTCTACCACTGTAGCAATTATTGGATGATCGGAACAATTATCACACTAGCGTATGGGCCACATTTAAATCTATTTTACCCTTACTCTTAAAGGGCTGGATCCAGACTTAAGTAAGTGCTTGAAATTAGTTACTTCTGGGCTAAACCATGTTGATTGCAGGGGAGTCATATTTCAACTGTTGCAAACAGCATTACAGTTGAGAGGTGATGTTTTCTATCCCAAGTCTAAATAACAGTGTGATAGTAAAGCTGGTCAGTATCTGTGTGCAGTAAGCAATTCAAAGATATATCGCTGCATGCAAAGAATACAATTAACTTAACTCCCCTTGTAATCAACATGGTTTAGCCCAGGAGTAACTAATTTCAAGCACTTACTTAAGTCTGGATCCAGCCCAAACTTTGGATTAGCCCCAATATGTGTGAATACATTTTAAGGATTATCAAAGTTGGAATCAACACCAAAAATGGTGCAATGTGATTTTTTTTATAAAGCTATTATTCTAAAAATACCAAAAATAGAAACAAATAAGGATTAGCTTATATTTTTTAACTGTAATCTAGATGTGAGTTAGGAAATGTCAACACTCTTTAAGTAATCATCTTTATAGAATTAAGATTGATACTGTAGTTCCGAGTTGCAGCCCTGTTATAAGCAAGTGTAAGAGGTAGGCATTTCGAAGCTCACACTGATAACTAAAGACCAGATCTAGACCTCTGCAGGCATCTTCTGATAGCTAGGACCCAGAGTTCTGATCTGGGTACGCTTCTGAAAGCAAAGAGGGATGCAGAGTTGAATTCAGCTACGTGGGAGGGGGATGTATTTACATTTTCGTACAGTGAGCGACCTCTACTGTCTCCAGACTTTATAACTGTGCCCATGTTACATGAGGACAGCACAGATGTTAAAGCAGGGGTTAGGGATCATAACTCCATGCAAGTGAGAGGAGTGACCCCCCCCCCCCTCCCTTGCACGGAAGGCTGGATCCAGTCCTAATTTACTACTTGTTTCTTCTGTCCTGAGGCCAAGGCAGCATGGGAAGCCTGGGATAAAAGAACCCATAGAATTCCCCATGGGAGATGCATTTGATGCGTTATTTTTGGCATTCTAGCCTTTGACTGAGTAAAAGTTTTGTAAGTAAGTAGCTCTGCAAAGCGGGGGCTATATCTTATTCTATATTAGTGTGGTTTCATTTTGCAAAGGTTTACATAACATCCCTGTGATCCAAGTTGATAGGGGATGGAGGATTAGGAGTTGACTCTAATGTTGGCACACAGACTTATTAACAACAGCTAATTTATGTACAAACGGGCGTGATATCCCTACGCAAGCTGTTTATACGCATTGTGGGCGGAGGCAGGCATTTAAATTGTACAGTGTGGGCCGGGTTAGGCACTTACATAGGACAAGGCGATACATACGACCACAGATATGCAAGGAAAAGTTAAGGCAGGGTTTAGTAAATAGGCTAAGTTACGTGCGTACAAGAGGAGTGCCCGGGGCAGTGCATAATACTTAGTAGTGCTTAACTCAGGCGTATGTAAAAATTACCTTAAGTCTGGATCTGGCCCATAGTCACTATGCGATCAAAGCGTTATGTCTGCATCAGGTTACTTAAGACATTCCCATATTATAGGGCAAACCTGTGGCTCTCCAGGTGTTGCGAAACTACAACTACCAGCATGCTTTAACTGCAATAGCATAGCTGATACTTAAAAGCATGCTGGGAGTTGTAGTTTCACAACACCTGAACAGCCACAGGTTGTCCAGGCCCGCTACAGGGTAATGTGCAAATTGTTATAGTCTCGATCTGCAGGCAATTAAACTCTACACAAGGGCTACTCTTACAAGGACAGATGTTAAAATACACCATAATTCGTTGATCTGTATTGACAATTGCACATTACATTTTTTTCTCTAACCAGATCTAATTGCAGTAAAAAAAACTGATGTTATCTCTAAGCTGTACTCTATACACTACTCAACAAGAGGCAATAAAAGAGTGTGCAGTACTATACCTTTGCAAAATCCCGTACATCAAATAAATCAAATGCTTCAAAAAGGTCACTCTTCTTCATGTTGAAAGATTCACAGCACACAGAGAGGAAAGTCCGGATATTCTTTAGACAAAGAAACTGAAACAGATGGAAACATCTCAGTAAACAAATTACATAAAATACACAGCATATAGTAATCAAGCAATGATAATGGCAAATGATAAATGTTAAAGTTTATAATAATGCTACATAAACAGTTGGTGTAGTTTCTTTGCACTTATAGTTGTAGGTTTTGTAAATACCTCTATTAAGCTTCTCAGGCAACCTGCTTTTTGATAATGTAGTATCAGTATTACTATATGGACTCAGTGGTTAATTGCAGGGCTGAAGCAATGCTCCGCTGTCGGCGTTTGTGGCTGAAAGGGGTTCCTGCTATCAGCCGCCACAGCAGTTACACAGAACAGCTGATATTAAACCCCCTTTCTGCTGTCCTATAGAACTGCTGCAGTGGCCGATAGCAGAAACCAGATTGCTTTATGAAAATGACGCTGACATGACATTAGGACAATTAGGACATTAGGTTTTGACTGGTCAAAATTTATACAAAACATAAAATATAAAGTTTACAATCAATAATCTAGGACTGGATCCCAAACCACATTCAGATTGCACAATCGTTGGCCTCTGCACCAGAGGATAAGGTATGGAATTTGTTACCTTAAACTCCACATGTAGGAGAACAGGGCACGCCCCTTGTATTCCTAGGTGCGGATGGGATCTAAGGTCCCTGGTGATACACACCTAAGTGCTTTACTTTTTAAAGCAGTTAGAGTTAATATAATGGATAGTGCATAACACAACCTCCATACGGGGTAAAATCAAAGGAATGTACATGCTACATAGACAGCTGCATAAACTTCACAAATCAGAAAACACTTTTCAGTTAGTTCTATTTTTCTAGTTCTTTTTTTTTTATAAACTTTTTTTATTGGAATTTCCAGTAAGTTATATGTACACAGTGTACATCACAGTAAATGACACATTATATAAAGCAGTGGTCCTCAACCTTTTTATTGGGAAGTACCAGTTATGGAATCAGGTCAATAATGTACATTTTCTGCATAATCCATTCAGCCCTCTAGATACTTTAGTAAATATATCTCCTGGCATCTGATAATGAACCTGGTTAAAGTACAAGTACCTCCTGACAAGCGTTCCTAGCTATCCAAACAATAGAATAAAAGGTCTGCAGTAAAACACAGTAGAATGAAACGTTTAAGTTAGTTATCAGTGTTTAGCATTTCACTAAGAAGAAAACCTGGAGACTACTGACCAGTGCAGATGTCCCCCTTTCCTCAGGAACATATACTAAGTTTCAGTGCTAGCCTGGAAAATGAGAGGGGGTTCATTTGAGATACATAACCCACACCATGTAGTTTGATAGCAACACTAATGGATTTGCTCAGTTAGCTTTATTTCTAATAGCTGTTATTTAAATCTCCTCTTAGTTACTCCAAGGGCCAGATTTACTAAGTTGAAAGAAAGGAAAATGGATATGTTTTCCATAGCAACCAATCAGATCTAGATGACATTCCGTAGTATGTAAAAGGAAAGTGAGAGCCAGAATCTGATTGGTTGCTATGAGTAACATCTCCCCTTTTCCTTTTCCGCAACTTAGTAAATCTAGCCCCAAAATGGGTATGATGTAATTACATGACTGGCATTTGTAATCCCAAGTCCACAGGGGCAACGGCACCAAGAAATAAGCACGTTCTTATAAAAATTGATTGTGGACCGGATTCAGATCTCCGTTACCACTGCTGTCTAATGCTAGATCCCAGCTGCATCCTAACTACTTCATGAGCAAGGGGAGGCCACTCAGCAAATGCACCCTTAATACTAAGCAGATGATGATGTGATCATGAACAGGATGCTGTGTGCAATGATACTGAGAACTTGCACAGTGACAGCAAACAGCTTCAGGAATTATGGAACGTTTGTACAGTGTAGTATAGTAATATAAAGCATGCACACATATAATCCTAAGAATAGTACTTATGACAGGTAGTGATACTGAACAAAGTCAGAGCGGCACAACATAAGAATTCATAGAGAACACCCAGATCTGTATGATACAAAATAAGCCCATATGTTGCTGTGCATACTCACTGAATCAGAACATATACAATTGCCTTTTTTGCCATCTTTGTGTTTTTAAGTCCATAAAAGGGCACACAGCCGCCATTTAGATATCTAGCATAGACTATTCAGACAGTATTCAGACAGATAGAAAAAGTAAATATGGGACCTGAGCTACAAGCAGGAAGATCACATCTGACTGCAAGCACCTCGAGATCTTGTCCTTTCACTCACAGATACAACACATTAGATTTTAGGTTTTATAATGTCAAGAAGCAGTGCTAGGGACATTCTGGGGCTGATCCAGTGTTTGGGAGTAAGGGCAAATGAGGCATAAATGTAGAGTAAAAGGGATGCAGTCGCCAATTCCAATGGCTTATAATCTGGTACTGATACAGCTGACAGCTGAAGAACTGCTGTGTTAGTTATAGATCCCTGTCACTGTTACAATTCTTCAGAGATCTTCCAGATGCTGTCACAACACTTTCTCCCTGAAGACATCTCATGATAAACATTGCCATCGCTGCTCTACAATCGGGTTGTGGTTCGATGCAAATCAGCCGATCTAAGCGGTGAACAACCCCCATGTAGTAATGTGAGTGAAGACAAATTTAGACTGTAAAAACAGAACACAGTTCAGGGGAGAATTTTCCTAGCTCCTCTAATTTACAGATTACTCCTATAGCTTTATAGTATGTGAGTTCTATGTGCAAACACAAAGTATTTTCCCTGCATGCAAAATAATGAATCGATAGAGAGATAGATAGATAGATAGATAGATAGATAGATAGATAGATAGATAGATAGATATGAGATAGATAGATCACAAGGTTCCATGACTAGACAGGAGTTCTGTCACTGGAACCACAGAAACTTTGTTAGTAAGGACTGTGGATGTTGCCAGGATGCCTCTATATGTGGGCTTCAATACAGGTGTCCCCTTGGTACCCCCTGGCTGTCCCTCACTAAGCAGTCCCCCTAGGCATCCAACAAAAAAAAGGCTTTATTACCAGGCTGGAGATTTTGAAATCACCGCTCTGATTTTTGTAATGTTCTAGTACTATAAGGCACAGGGCAGGGCATGCTGTGTCTTGTAGTACTAGAAGCGCCAGCATGCCAAGGGTTAAAGGTTGCCTGGTGCTTGCTGCGGCATGTATTAACACACAATAAAGGGTGTTTTTCTTTACAATTTTTATTAGGATTTATTAGGGGGATTTTTTTAACTGCATTTTTTTGTTAAAAAGCCGTTGGCTTGGACATTTACATACATAGTGGGCAATTAAAACCACAGCCAAATGCAGCAGTTTTGGACTCAAAATTGCTAGCTATGTGTGTCGATTTTAAAGTGCTGCTAAAAACGCAGCTTAGTAATTCTGTCCCTGAGACACTGAACAGCCTCTTCTTACAATTTATACTAAACACACAGATCTACAATTTTAATGATGCAAATAGTTCAGCAGACACGGAGGAGTCAAAATCTGCTCACAAGCAACAATATGAAGCTTCTCTTGCCTATCTACACATTTTTGGAAATTCCCAGAGCAGCCATGCAATAATTCCCTACATATCTAGAATTAGAATACATTTCTGAGGTACTAAAACGTTTTCTGATTCCCCTGTATTGCTGAATTGTGCCGGAATGAGCTACAATCTGCTCCGCCACCTCCTGATGAGACAGACAAGAAGATGGAATGAAAAATATGCTGTATCCTGTGTATTGCAGATACACTCCATTATTCCGACTTCCTTTCCAGTCATAATGTGTTTATGCAGGAACCACTAATGTCTGTGTGTTAATCGCATCGGATTTCTTTTAGAAGGTGATTTTAAAACAAAATTGTGGTTTATCTGCAAATTGGCTAAACTGTCTTCTTTCACTATTTCCTTATTTCCACACTAAATAAGTCAACCTTTCTTTCAGTTACAGTATGACACAGTGGATAGTACTAGTAGAGAAATCAGAATGTACACAAACCATAGGATAAAGTCCACACTGGGGCTGAGTTGCAATGAAAATTTGAGCAATTTAGTCTTAATTTTTAAAACATGCAAACTGCATGTATGTGTGTGTTTAACTCCATCCATCATGTTATATGTTGGCACATCATTATCATTAGTGTCATCATTTTAAGTAGTTGAATCAGAGGACAGACAATAATACATAATAATATAATAAAATTATTAATGTCCCTATAGCTAGAGTGTTTTTTCCAGTTTGGCGTTATTTGCGTAAAGAGTCCGTTCTCCAGTATGAAAATCAGATTTCCAAAATACAGACAGCCGACAGCTCATTTTTGGCTGTCTTTATTTTGAAAATCTGCCTTATTAGTAGGTTTTTTATAATGAATTGGTAAGTATGCTGTATTTATTTTTCAGCAGCTAACCCATTCATTGGCTTTCTGAAACCCGGCGCACACAACTGAACCCCCGTCGCACACCCGCCACAGATTCGCCACACCAGACTACAAGGGGAGTCTTAGGGTTAGTCTGCGGGGAGGGGAGTCTTAGGGTTAGGTTTCGGGGAGGGGAGTCTTAAGGTTAGGCTGCGGGGAGGGGAGTCTTAGGGTTAGGCAGCGGGGAGGGGAGTCATAGGGTCAGGCTGCGGGGAGGGGAGTCTTAGGGTTAGTCTGCAGGGAGGGGAATCAGCGTAGAAAGGGAAGGTTATGGTTAGTCTGCGGGAAAGGGAGGGTTAAGGTAATGGAAGGAGAGGATTAAAGTGAGGACTAGAATTAAGAGTTGGGGTTGGATAAATACTCAACAGTCGCCACTGGGGACTCATGCTGCGGATGTTCAATTCCCTCACTCCGGCGGGGCAGGAGTCATTGATTTCAGAGCTACAAGAAAAATGGCTAGAAAAAAACGACCCTGTTGCAAAAAGGGCTGATCTCACTGCTGCCCAACACCCTAGTGTAAATGCACACATGCTGTATAAATCACAGAAACAGATTTCCAACAATCCCCTCAATTTTGCAATATGCACATCCGAATGGAACGCATTCCACCACGGGCGTTTTAAGAAGTGAGCGGGCTCTTGTGCAGGATTTGCACATGGCCCTGCCCCCAAACCCCCTAAGGTCCCCACCCACCCTTCCCCTGCACATAGAAAAAAATGTATATGAGCCCGCTGGCTCACATGCATACTTAGTATATAAATATATAATTTTTGGTACAGAGTGTGTGCCATGGGGCCCCCTGCACACATTATAGTTATGCCAATGCATTCCACTCATCTATTTGCAAGCTACAGTTCGGCTATGAATCTTCTGTATTTGTGTGTGATTGTTTTTTGTGGAAAAAATTGCACATTTGTGCCACATCAGCTTTACTGTTTTTCCCGTTTGTTATTATGTGACACTTTATAGCAGTATTTCTGGAAATTTTTTACTTTGGTATAACTTACTTCCATTTACCATCATCATCACCCCCACCACCACAAAGTTCAACCAGTAAGCAATGAAGTGAGTAATAATTCCTTCAAGCAAGCTGATATATGGTTATATAACTCTTTCCATCGGTGCACTACAGGTAGCAGCATGCCATTAAATGCTTGGGAATGCTGGTGCTTGGCAGTATGACCATGGCTGCCAGGAAAGCTGGTGCATGGAGAATTACAACCGCTAGCATTCCCTTCAGCCTGTAAAGCCCACACAAAATATATACATGCTGTACCAATACAAAATACATCCATAAATAAATCATTAAACTACATTTTTTTTTTTAAATGACCAAATTACTGACCTCCAGAAGGATCTCTGTAAGGTCCGGTCAGGTAAGCTTTTAATCCAAAAGGACCAATGAACACCACACAGGTCTGCATGCAGTGTTAGGGCACACTGGTGGTTGTGGTTTCCCACATGCCAGCATGCCCTGGCAGCCATGTTCATGCAGGAGTACTACAAGTGCAGTAAGTGGTGTTTGAAAGGTGCCGACCCGGTTTTTCAAACCCTGGTCTCACATAACACACCTGATTGGAGGGATCTGTTTACTGATGGGCGCAGCACTACACATTGTCAGGGCAGACCAGGGACCAGGAATTTCCCGAGTCTACCCTGCATGGTTTTGAGGGTTTTTTTATTACCACTAATCACCCTGCAATAACCCAGGCTGAAAATCCCGGGTTATTGCAGGCTGATGATGTGAAAGCAGTATTAGTCAAGTTGTAACATGCCCTGAATTCCTGAGAACAGATTGACAGTTACAGTAACTGCTGTATTTGTTAATATAATGTTTGCAATGGAGCGATTTAATAGTGTATAGTATTTAAATGTTTTACAAAAACATTATGACCACAGATCATGTTTACTTCTGTTGCCTTGGTAGTTTAAGGCTTTGCTGCTGTTTTCCTTCTGTCTGCAGCCTATACATTGCACTATGTTACTGAGGAGTTCTCAGCTATTTTAAGGTCAATTTGTTTTGTTTGGGGTTCTGTTGGTACAGTTTTCACTTCTATGTCTGTGGGTTCAGCTCCCATTAACTGTTTATGATATCTGTTCCTACAGTCTCAGGTATTAGAAGGACACATGCTCTCAATGTTATTGTAGTTCACATTTTGAAAGCTGTTACACAAACATGTTTTTATTCCATGTTTCCTTTTTTTTAAGCAAGTCTGGTGTTTATCTTCATAGATGCCCACTTTATAGGGCAAACAAATTCTAGAACTCACAGAATGCAGTGGTGCAGTAAAGTCATACAATCCGGCATCATTTATTTATCACCGGAGTGCTGGAGTAAAATAAAGGCAGGTCAGCTGAGATTTCTGCAGTTCAGTAGGAACGGTTATGGTATTGATCCTTATTCCATTTCTCATCTCTGCCATCCTCTCTCTATCCTATATCCTATATTACCCACCCCCACTCTCAGACAGATGAATTGATTTGTATAAGCAAGGCTGTGTGGACCTCTGCTAACTTGGGACCTGCATTAATAATGCACTGAGCTTTGAACTGTCTTTTCATTAAATGTGCCCTCTTAATCCTAATCACACTAAATATTTAACCTTTTCCAGTTCAAAGGAATAATTTTTACTCATTTTTACTGCTCTACACTATTTTGTATTTATATATCACAATTTAAATTACAGTAACATTGTTGCACCCATCATACAAGACATTGCTAACAGTTTGACCAGAGAATCACACTTGTGACTAAAGTCATTGGACTGTATCTATGAGACAATGGGCTGGATCCAGACCTAGTTAAGTGCATGAACTTAGTTACTCCTGGGCTAAACTATGGTGATTGCAGGGGAGTCATATTTCATCTGCTGCAAACAGTATTAGAGATGAGAGATGATGTTTCCTATCCCAAGTCTAAATAACAGTGTGATAGTAAAGCTGGTCAGTATCTGTGTGCAGTAAGCAATTCAAAGCTATATCCCTGCATGCAAAGAATACAATTAGCTTGACTCCCACTGAAATCAAAATGGTTTAGCCCAGGAGTAACTAAGTTCAAGCAATTAACTAGGTCTGGATCAGGCCCAATGATCTACTGAATATGTGTGTATTGCTTCTCATACCAAATGTACTGCAATCAATTGTAAATAAGTTAGCTTCTCTATGGGCTATATCTAACACCAGGCTCCGGAGTAATGAGATTTCTTTACATACAGACATAGAGCCAAGCTAATACAGGAACACATGAAGCATGCTGATAACAATGGGCTACTGCTGTACAATCATTTTGTGATCCAGAGTTTTAGAGTAATGTTGGCTACAGAGTTGTACTGTACAATCCTCCTGAGAGCCAACTTCAAACCAAACTGTTTACACAATCCTCCTACAACACCTATGTGTCCAATTTAACTACAGAACCCCAATCTCTGTATGCTGAAACAATCTTCTGAAAGGATTGTGTCACCATACACACTCTTCCAATCTTTGAAAGACCAGCTGCAATTCATAGACATATTTACATAAGCATGGGATGAAGAATTGGACAAACGAGTTGCAGAAGCATACGCACTTATAAATTGCTCAGATGATTGTCAATCTCTTGATTTGTAAGCAGATTTAAAAAACTTCTGACCCAACCAGGCTACCAGGACTGGATGTAATAATCAATCCTGTGAGAGTACACACTTTTCCAATGTCTGGCCAACTAGTAGGTTGGAGGTTGGATTGGACGAGAATTGGATATGTTTACCCTGAGAACAACCTTGCTGAATTTCTAGGGAGGCAAATTTAAACCCTGCAAATGCAACCCTGCCAATCCTGAAATTCAACATTTCTACATTGTGTGTACCCTCAAACTCTATGTCAGCCCACAATATTTTGGAACACAGAAAATAATTTTGCTTGTATCACAAACACACTGGGCAGCTTCACACACACTGTAACCTACAGCTGAGATAGGGAACAACCCCTTCTGCCCAATCTAACCCCAACAAACACAAACACACATATACACACACACAGAATTTACCAATGGTTTCAATGCCTTTGTTTCACTACACAAATCTTAATATAATTTTGTGCATTACTGCTGACACTGAGAATTTGATATCAGCAAACTGGGTTAATTAAACTTTACCTTCACTACTGCAAGCTACATTCCCTGTCTGTTAATATATATAT
>WWET01002750.1:43939-55160 GCA_011038615.1 Limnodynastes dumerilii | reverse complement strand
TATATAGCACAAACTACATATAAGAATTCATTCACAGAGGAGTGCCTTCGGTACCAATTTGTATATACCGGTATATATATATACACACATACACAATGCAAAATTGAGTGGCACTCAAATATTGCAATCAATTTAGCATTGTGTATATATTTCCATTTGGATAGAAATAGGCACCGTTGCACTAATACACTTTTGATTGGATTCCTTATTATAGTACGTTGTTTATATGAAAAGACAACAGTGTATATGTCTTTCAAACGTTATTTCAAATACCTAATAGTGTGACACTACACACTTTACTGACAAGCCCAAAAACATTATGTTTTTTCTTTATTTGTATTGCAGAATTTATAATATATATTCATTATATAATTTAAATTTTAGCATAAAAATCTACATGCTACTATTACCGGCACGATATACTGATCTTTCTGTACCATATTAACATTACGTTAGTCTCTTTTCCAATCACAGGAGCCTGCTGTACTTTGTCAAGGAGTGATTGGATATTAATTAGTAATGACTCATTAGCTATATCAGCTCTAGGCTCCTCTGGGAACACTCACACAGATTAAATATCATTATATTCCCTTTGGCTGTTTGATGCTTTTAAAATCAGTGGACTGATAATTGAAATAAAAGGGCATTAAGAAAAATAAGTACTGAAACAAACATTAGTTCAAACTTTTGTTTTTGTTTGTTATTTTTTACTTTTGGATCTATAATAGTAACTACAGAAAACGGAAATAGAATAATACTCTTTACAATTTGACTCTATCTCTGATGACAGGGGTCCATTTACCATTGGTGACAATGGGAAAATAGTAACTCATTTTATATTTCCGCTTGTGGCTGTAAAACAAAACAATTGTGCTGTAATTTATCAAACACCTCAACCTCTGCTAAGATTTTCTTGAAAAAAAAAAACCCCATCAGCCAAATTCAACTGCCGCTGAATTTCCTTTTGCTGGTGCTGGTTACTTAAAGCAGCGTCTATAGGCTTTAAATGATTTAATCCCTCCCATCCTCATTGTAAGACAATAGTATATTTATATAGCAAAACTAAGATTTAAGCTGCAACTACTGAGGTGATGTTTAAAGGTGTATAATACAAACACATCATACACTTATATAAAAGTCATTTTAAACACACAACTAAAACACTGAAGCAAATCACAATCATTGCAAATGTGAGCTCTTAATTTCAACTACAAGACTTAAAGCCACATGTATTGCATGTGTAGGTTATAATCTGACCTAAAAGAGGTATGAGAGTGTGAGACCACAAAACACTAAGCGCTCTATTTTCAAAGCCCTTTTTACTTCATTTTCATGCGATAATGTGAAAACAAGCATTATCGCATGAAAATGCATTGAAAAGTATTTAGAGAACTTCTGTTTCCATAGCAATCCATGTAAACTGCGCAACACCCGTTCCTCTGAACACAGGCCGGAACTTCATAATAATGGACCTGATTCACACTTAAGTAGCTCCCGCTTAAGTGCGGAATCTACCAAAATGACCTACCACGCACGTGGTGGGAGTCCCCGCTCCGATGCGCTGCTTTTAGAAATAGAGACAGCTGAAAGTTCCTTTTCGCTTGGCTCTATTTCAAATGGCAGCTATTTTATATTTTTTTTTATGAATGGGTGAGATAGCCGATCAGCATACTCACCCATTCATTTTCACACGACCCGCCGCACCTGCCGCTGACAGCTCCGGAGAGGTGAGTAACCTCTCCGGGGACTTTTAGTGTTGGTGGGGGTTAGGGTTAGGGTTAGGCTCTTAGAAAGGGCCATAGAAGGGGAGGGTTATGGTCAGGCTGCGGGGAAGGGAGTGTAGGGATAGGGAAATGGAATGGGAAGGTTAGGGCCAGAATTAGGGTAAGGGGAGAACGACATTCTCCGTGCAATTTCCTTCTTAAGAAGGTTAGATAAGGTAGCACTATGGCATTCTTAAATGCCATAAGGTACCTAAAAATGGGGGGGGTCGGGTTAGGGGCTGAACGAGTGAGTTAGGTGCGGTTCTGTATGAATCCTGTCCAATATTACTAGGTGTCGGAGAGGAGTATCTCACTCCGTTCCAAGAGTTAAAATAACACCAGACCTGATTTAGAGGCTGAAAATAAGAACTTAAAGTTACACCTGGGCTAAACCATTTTGATTTCAGGGGGAGTCAAATTTCATTTGTTGCAACAGTATCATAGTTAAAAGGTGATGTTTTCCAGCTCAAGTCTAATTAGCAGTTTAAAAGTGAAGCTGATCAGGTATCTGTGTGCAATAAGTAAAAGCAAAGCATTCTCCCTGCATGCATAGAATAAAATTAACTTGACTCCCCCTGAAATCAACATGGTTTTGCCCAGGTGTAACTTTAAGTTCTTATTTTCAGCCTCTGAATCAGGCCCACCATCCTCAGGTAAGTAATGTTCAAAATAATAATAGAGCCCAATAATAGAAATAGGAACCCTGCAGCACTCCATGTGCTGTGACACAAGTCAAATCATACTTGTTGAAGCATGCTGGGACTTGTAGTGTTACAGTACCTGGGGCCTGATTCAATTGCCTGCAAAGATGGGAAAAAGTGTGAAGTGCGCCTATTCCATCTATTACGGTAAGTAAAAATCACGGATTTTAATGTGAACCTCTATGAGATGCGCATAAATATCTGCGGTGTAAATTTGAGGAAAAAGCACCGCGATCGGGGATAGTGGGCAATTGAATCGGGCCCCTGGAGGGCTGAAGGTTGCACTATACTGTAACATGTAATAATAAACTATATATAATTGTATTTTACCCCAAAGCAGGTGCATCTGTTAGACAGAACAAATATTCACTTACAAATGCTGTATATACCTGGAGTCACAGCTAGGAATCAATGTTATCCTATTATCTACACGGACACTCTATTTTATTAGTAAGGTTCATTTGTATTGATTACATGTTTTACTTAGGTGAAGCAATAGATTGAACATTTTGATTTAAGCATAAGCATAAAAAGACTTAAATAAATACGCACAGGAGTCTGCATATTCCTTTCCAACGGCTAGGCTTTTAGCAAAGTGCCTATAACATACATATTATTGGTGGAAGCCAATGTAATTTACCAGTTATTATAATAATTATTACTAGATTAGGAAAAGGAATCAGTTGAATCTGGTCATTTCAAATAATGGCTTATTACACAGCAAACCAGGAAATCTCCTACAGACAGAACTGTAGGTTCATTAACCAATACAAACAAGTTAATTCAATAGCAGAATCTATCAAAGAAATGATGCTATATTCAGGAAGGAAATTATTATCTGGCTCTCAATGGCTGGATATTTAGTATCATTAGCTTATTTTTCACAATGTGTAAGACATAGATATAAAAATAAAATAACAAATAGTTTTATAATTTTGGTAAAATATTTTTTTATATATTTATACAGCAGATAAAGAGATTACATTTAATAAGAGAACAACACCATTATCCTTCTATATACAAGATAAGGATTGACTATTCACCGCTTGCAATATCTATAGGTTATTTCATATTATTGCAGATTATGTAGACGGTAAGGGAATGGTTACATATGTCAATAGCATTTTCCATCCTGTCAGAAAGATTCAATTGCCAATTTAGAAACAATGTGTAGTGTATTACATCCATACACTGTTAGTGGACATGAACAATAAACAGCGGTGAGAAAAGGTAGGATTAGCTGATCTATTGGAACAATTATAAATGTGACATTCCTTCTTATATCACTTTCACATCACCATTCTGCAATAACCAGGGGTTTTCAACCCGTGTTACATAGTTACATAGTTACATATTTCATGAGGTTGAAAAGTCCATCAAGTTCAACCTATTTTGGATCTCCTGCGATCCCTATCTTTATATTTTAAGTTAATCCATATAAAGCAACCTCCAAACTGTTGCAATCATAAGATAAATAAATACATACATTTCTCCCTTGCTCCACTACTGTCCTTTATTTAAATTAGCGGTCCTGGTAACCCTGAATGTCCTTTTCTGCTAAACATAAATCTAATCCTTTCCTAAACATATCCAGTGAATCTGCCATCACAACCTTTTCTGGCAGTGAATTCCACATCCTGACTGCCCTTACTGTGAAGAACCCTTTCCTTTGCTGGTTGTGAAACTTCTTTTCCTCTAACCTTAGTGGGTGCCCCCGTGTCCTGTGTACAGTCCTTGGGGTAAAAAGTTCCTTTGAAAGTTCTCTGTATTGACCCATGATGTATTTGTATATACTGATCATATCTCCTCTTAGACGCCTCTTTTCTACAGTAAACAAAAAGTGTTATTGCAGGGTAAATTGCTGCGTCAAAAGAAAAGCCTGTTGTAAGTCAAGCTCTGACACTGGAAATAAAAAAAAAAAGAATTATAAAAAGTGGACCAGAAAAGAGACACACAACTACACAACCATATTAGTAGTTGTGCGCCTTCATTCTGTCAATTACACGTTCACCGTTTAATAGCGGGAAAGTAGACGGAACAGATAAGAGGCATACAAATACTAAGTGACACCGTCAAATAGCGGGAACGCAGGCGGACCAGAAAGGAGACATGTACAACAAAAACTCCGCCTGCTAAGGTTACTGTGTGCAGTTCCCGACTTGGAGATCTATTTACTATTGCCATAGCAATAGTAAACAAATCTCTCCAATCAGGTGTCTTTGTGAGAGACCCGTGCTGAAAAATCACACAGGACCTTTCACATTGACACCTTTCCCATGTGGGACCCAGGAAAAACCATTCCCGGTCCGATTGCTGGGTAATTAGACCCGGGTCTAGGAAAATGGGACGTTTTAGATCACCATCAAATACAGGGGTTTAAGCCAAAACCCACGTTTTAGGCCAAATACCCGTGTTTTTGGTGGTGATGTGAAAGATGTATTATATAAAAAAAATATGCTATTGTAGCCCTGCTTATAGTAGTGCCTTGCTAAAACCGCTGGGGGACTGAAATGAGAATGAGATATGGAACTATCTTGCAAACAATGGGATGGATCCAGACTTAAGTAAGTGCTTAAAATTAGTTACTCCTGGGCTAAACCATGATGATTGCAGGGGAGTCATATTTCGTCTGTTGCAAACAGTATTAGAGTTGAGAGGTGATGTTTCCTATCCCAAGTCTAAATAACAGTGTGATAGTAAAGCTGGTCAGTATCTGTGTGCAGTAAGCAATTCAAAGATATATCCCTGCATGCAAAGAATACAATTAACTTGACTCCCCCTGCAATCAACATTGTTTAGCCCAGGAGTAACTCATATCAAGCACTTACTTCTGGATCCAGCCCAATATTACTATTCTATTATTTATTTTTGGTTAAATATTCACATAATAATCACATAATCACATTGTTTTGTTCTAGGCTTAAATAGTCAGAAAAGGGGATCTGTCTCAAGAGTGAACCTTTTCTGAAGATGAGAATAATCCTGTGTACCCTATATCATGGTCTACTCAAATAACAAAACTAGTTTGCCCAAAACCTCTGATGTTGTGACCATTTTGCCCATCCAAAAAAGGGATAGTCTTAGGAAAAAATTGTAATGCTGGTGAAAAGATATATAATATTTTCATGAAAAGTTATGATTAATACAGTTCAATCACTGCAATACTGCTTAAATACTTCCCAGTCCGTTAAATGAGTATTTAGGAAATGATCTGCTAATTGGATAACATTTCTAAGCGCTGTCAGCTTTATTCTCACACTAATCATCTACAATGAAAAAACTTACTGACTGAATGGATGGATACCACGACATCCCCCATCTCTGGAATGTATATAAAATGCAGACTAAAAAATGAAACAGATGAACGGAAACAGAATCTAGAAGAATGTGTTTAATATCACAAAGACAGATAGGTGATACGTATTTTATGTCTGTATTAAGAGGTTACAAATGACAGAACCCAAATCGTTTCTACAGAATAATGCTTTTGGATTGAAGTGGAGAATATGGAAGATTCAGTGATGATTTTCTGTTAATATTCCCAAAGTTCCCATTGCTATATTTGCAATAAATGTAATTTACTAATTTGCTAACCACTGGGTTTATTTAGCTGTTGTCTATTTTAAACCCTGCTTAAGGTTATACTGTAGCTACATAATGATTTCAGACTTGTTCACATAATGCTAAATATATAAACAGTATTATAAACAATTGAAAGCCCTGATGAGCACTCTGATTCATGCATACACACACTACACACCACTTACAGGCAGCTATGTAATACTTGTGATTCCCATCTATTCTTCTGACCGTTCCATTGGGAGGTATAAAAGATCCAATCAAACAATCTCATGTCATAAAACACAATAACGTGATATCATTCCAAACATATGTCTATCTTTTGATTGAAATGATAATTGAGTGAAAAAGCTGTATTGTGTACCCATAACAGAGGTCAGTTATAAATCATGGAACTGCAACTAGAAATGTTATCGCCAGGGGCAAAAAGGAAAAATAACACGCCAACCATGACTTAGTAACTAGTAACCATAAAATGAAACTACTGCCACCCCTGATCGGCTTTGCAGCCTGTGCAGCCACCACTATTGCACCACTAGGACCCTCCTCTACCACACACAGGAAGATGTCACCTGACTGCCCTTCAATTCCAGTATTCCCTGCGCTTTCTTTGTCTGTCCCTAACTCATCATTATACAACTTGGGAACGCTGTCCCTCATTGTGCCTCATAACACTTAATGCGCTCCCACTGACTATTCCAACTGTCCTTTAGAAAACATAGGATATAGGACCGGATCCAGAGCCCAAATATTCCATACGTGTCACTCCACCCGGTCACTCCTCTCTCGTGCGTAACAAGAGTGACTTATGCTGCCATAAGGTTGCCTTAAGTCAAACTTGTGAATCCATCCGAGGGGAAGCACAGCCCCATTGAGCTTGATTGCCTGTGTACGAAACTAAGTTCTGTACGATAGCTCTCATGTTAGTTACAACTAAGGGGACATCTGGAGGGCGCATGTAGTCCACTTACGTTTGCAAGGTTCCTAAGTTTGGTTCTACAGACTGTAATGTCATCATTTTAAATTGTTATTCAGAAATGAAACATCACACAATTCCTCTTACCAGAAAACAATCAATATTTAACTAGACAAACCTTTGTTTAGTGCTAATTAGACAATAACATCAAGTTCATCCAGCATGGAGGGGTGTTCTTTATTATTTTATAAAAATATATTTATTTTCCTTTCTTCTTAGATAATATGTGTGCAGAACCGCAGATTGAAAAGAAGGTGGAAAGTTACACCTGGGTAAAATAATGCTGAATTTCAGGAAGGCAGACAGTATTATAACTGATGAGATTTTCCAAACCTTGTCTAAATAACAGTGTAAAACTAAAGCTGGTCAGTATCTGTGTGCAATAAGCAAAAGAAAATCATTTTTCCTGTATGCAAAGAATACAATTCATTTCACATCCTAAAAGTCATCATGGTTTTGCCAGGTGTAAGTTTCTATGTGTTTTCCTCAAACTCCGGATGCGGTACATAGTGTCTTAAGCAGAAAGGAATGCCTGCCCCCTGCTAAAACACATGCACAGGGTAGTTGTCCCACAGGAACACCTCCCTATGCACCAACTAAGTAAGAGGTTTTGGGGTTTTTTTTGCTACAGATTGGCAATTTAGCTAACAACTCTAATACTGTGGCAGTTTAGTGAGCGTGGGATTCTAAAAGTTTCAACCATTAGAATCCCAAAAACAAGACAAATAAACACAGGTCCAGTCCTGCCCAAACTCCTCCCCTGTACTATTTAAACTCTGCTCCGGTTCCACCCAAACTCTGTCCGTTTCTCCTTCATAAACTCCGCCCCTTTTTGCACAGGGCAAAATAAAGTAATAAAAAAAACACTGGAATCAGGACAGTGGGGTGGCATGTGTCTGTCTGATCATCTACAGTGGTCTGTAAACAGGGATATATTGTGGGTGCTTCTGTTAAGATGTAAATCCTTTAAATACAGACAATACATTATCCAGAAATTTGCATATTAATTGATTATCATGCTAAAGACCACACAAAGTAGTTAGTCAGAAGGAGGCGTGCAAATGCCTCCTCGGGGTGGATTTAGGTAGAAGTGAAGGGGAAGAGGGATTTAGATTAGCCAGGGAGAGCGAGGGGAGGATTTCTACATTAGAATTTTCCTTCTGAAGAAGAAAACTATGCACGGTTACTTAAGGAAGCCCTATGGCACTCTTAAGTGACACAAGGTTCCTAAGGTTCCTTAAAAAAAAAAGGGGCGTGTTAGGGCAGAGCGGACGAGTTAAGTGCGGTTCTGTCTGCAGCTAACTTACTCTTAAATGTGAATACAGTCCAGTAATTCATAGCTGCCAAATCTCCTTGAATGTCAGGGAGACTTCAGCTTTCAAACTTTCCTACCTGATTAATGCAGCCATTAATATTGCTAAGGCTGCTCTCCGTCTTGCTGGGGTAGAATTACACCTCTAGTAGTGACAATAAAGACCTAAACAAGGTGGTCATGTGGCAGCGAAACATCCTTCCAAAAATCATCCAGTATTTTCATTATTGGTTGAGCTTTGTTGGGACAAGGCCTGAAAATACAAAAAATGCCTTGTCTTCCACTATGCAATATGGTCATAAACTAATCTTATGGGACCTGATTCAGAGATTTAAAATAAGAGAGGAAAGTTACTCCTGGGCTAAACCATGTTGATTTCAGGGGGAGTAAAGTTAATTGTATTCTTTGCATGCAGAGATATATCTTTGAATTGCTTACTGCACACAGATACTGACCAGCTTTACTATTATAATGTTATTTAGACTTAGGCTAGGAAACATCACCTCTCAACTCTAATACTGTTTGCAGTATTATGACTCCCCTACAATCAACATGGTTTTGCCCAGAAGTAACTTTCCTCTCTTATATTCAATCTCTTTATTAAATCTGAATCAGACCCTTATCCATGGGATCTGACTCAGAGATTGAAAATAAGAGAGAAAAGTTACTACAGGGTTAAACCATGTTGATTTCAGGAGAGTCAATATTCACCTGTTAAACTTCACCCCTGCCTCTCATACTGGAGATGTGTCAGCTGTCCTGAGATAACGGGAGAACAACCTGGATATTCCGGAAGAGTTGGAAACCCTGAGTTAAGGTAGTGTTATGGACACAGAAGTCACCAAAGTTTTACATGTCAGAGGGGAGTGAGTGTCATGGGAGTGCACTAGCCTATTGCATGCGGATTTACTAATAAGCCTGGATCTGGTCGTCCAATGTGAGGAAAGCTCTTATTGATGTAAAACCTAATGTAAAAAGTAAGAATTGGACAGACTTAGTTTTGTAATGTTCTATCTAAGGTTTTAAACTGGGCAGACTTGAAGAGCCAAGTGACTGTTATCTGTCATCAAATTCTACATTTCTAGGTTTCTTAGACTGATAAACTGTAAAACATATGATGGTTGTGTGGATAGGATCTTGGTTGCAGGATACACAGATGTTTGTAGTAAATGGAATCCATTCTCAGGATGGAAAGGTTACCAGTGGTGTTCTCCAGGGATCTGTACTTGAACTGGTGATATTTATTGACAGGCAGGCACATAAGTATAACGATTAAGTGACAATATATAACTATGTATATGGGTATATAGTTACAGTGGAGTAACTGCCTCTTGTACATGGATAGTCCAGGGGCTGCAGGAGGTAACTGGACCTTTGTTCTATGAATGGGTCATTATTCTGAAAAGGTGGTGATGAAAGGTTGGAGACAAGCCACAAGATAATATAACACAAATCCTTGTATGGATACATCTATAGAATATTCACCCTATTTTCTGTTATTGACTGTATATGGTATTCTTTGAAATTTCACAAGCATATATTACCACAAGGGCCAGTGGGCTGGATCCAGACTTAAGTAATTGCTTGAAATTAGTTACTCCTGGGCTAAACCATGTTGATTGCAGGGGAGTCATATTTCATCTGTTGCTAACAGTATATGAGTTGAGAGGTGATGTTTCCCGTCCCAAGTAAATTATTATTACTGCCCCTTTATATGTGCCCAGCCTTTATTACTGCCCCTTTTCTGTCCCCAGCCTTTATTACTGCCCCTTGAATGGCCCAGCCTTTATTTCTGCCCATTGTATGTCCACAGTCTCTATTAATGCCCTTTTATATGTGTCCAGTCATCAAAACAGAAAAGTAAGCAAACTGATATAGACATATAGGTATATTACGTAAAACGTGTTTACTATGAGCTATGGCACATTTTTACAGTGATTAGATGTCAGAGAGGATGGTTCTAAAGAAAACTGAGAATGGGATAATGGGAAACATGTGGACAGGGATAAGACATATCTTTGCTGCCAGTTCCAGTGCCATCATTCCAATGGGGTGTGGGTCGGCGGTCAGGGCTTTCGTCTAACAGCCAGTTTTAAACTGTCTCCGAAATCGATTGGTCCTGCCCCACTGAAGAGAAGAAATCCATCACCCCGAGGATGAATTGAATGGAAGGGGAGGGCTAGGGTGAGGATTATGATAACGGTTAGGGTTAGATAAATACTTACCACTCGCTGCTTATATGCTTACCTCTCTGGTGCGACAGTGGGTCTGCGGTGGGTGCCAGGTGTTGGAAATAATGAATGGATAAGTATGGCGAAAAATAAATTCTGCACACTTACCCGTTCATTAGAAAGATCTTCTATTAGTGATATATTCAAAATACAGACAGCCAAAAATGAGCTTTTGGAAATATCATTGTCTTTATGGAGAAAGCGTTCCATTCCAAGGGACCAGCAATACCAGTTATTGGAGCAGCTTCCATTATGGCCTAAGATATGAGTCTTTTAGGTAAAGAAGTACTTGAATACACGAACAGGTCTAAGGCTAAATCATGTGACAGTGAAAGAAATCCAATCACATCACTTATCTGTTGTCTCTTCTAGGAAATCGCAACTTCTGTCATAACTGGAAAATATCCTGTTCCATCAATGATTTCAAGTGGCTGCATAAAGCTTTTACAATAGATGCTGATAGTGAGACCAGAAAAAAGAGCCACCATAGAGGTAAGAGAACAACTTCTAACACCTGTTGGGATTTGTGGACTTGTAGAGTAGATTCATCTATTAGATGTGTGTCCTCTGGACAATATTTGAAATGTTGATGACAAACGTGATTAAAACCTAATTATTCTTCTTTCCAGAAAATTATGGAAAACTGCTGACTGAATAAA
>WWET01002750.1:12658-27768 GCA_011038615.1 Limnodynastes dumerilii | reverse complement strand
CAATGAGCGTATTTTCTATGGTGCGCATGCGCAGTACTTACCAAAAGGCGATTTTACGTCTCCACCACACGTAAATTCGCTCACAAGCGTTGTTCTGAATCTGGCCCCAGGTCAGGTGCATAAGGTTAACTCTTACTGAACGATTTCCATCGATCTCCCTGCCCACCATGCATACACTAGGCACACAGGCCCTTCTTTCCCACCGTCAGAAGCCGTTACTGCATGAAGTGTAGCATTGATCATGCTGTATTCCCATGTGTAACATTCCTTGGTGCGTATATCCGCACCTAAGTCACCTGAACTGCCCCACAACCCATCCCCGTTTTTAGGATCCTTATGGCAAGTAAGAGTGCCATAGGGCTTCCTAAAGTAACCGTTCGCATTTTCGTTCTTGAGAGAGATCCCTTCCCCCGCCCTCCCCGGCTAATTTAAATCCCTCTCCCCACCCACTCTTCTTTAAAGACCCGACACACTCAATCTACAGACCTAAATGGTACATAGATGGCGTAAATAATACATATGCGTAGGTCATTTCTTAAAAGTTCTTAAAAAGCCGGAGCTTGAAGACGGTCCCTTGTCCTTTGTGAAGAGAATAATCAAACAATCACTGCTTTATAAAGGCTTACCGATATTGTACATTTATCTATAGTGCACACACATATTAGCTGCCGTTTTACAATTCACGATTTCTGTTTCGTTTCTATCCTGCCGCAGTTCCATTACCTCTTGCTGTTATGTTGAAATAAATTAACTAAGAATTTTCCACGAATCATCGTCTTTCAAAATTCCACCACTGTGAGTGATATTGGGCCTGATTCAAAGATGAGAAGGAAATAAGAACACACGGATTCTCAAAACTACGCACCTAAGTTGGAAGTCAACTCCCATGACACTCCCCTCGTTCCTAGGGATATCTGCTGACTTCCGCCTCCATAGGGATAACTCTCCGTGCGTATCTTCTGAGGATTTTGCTAAAGTACGGGCGCAGTTTTCTAACCTAGCCCATTCAGCCCTATTTAAATGCCTCCCCCACCCACTTTTCTTAACTTCCAACTTATGGAGTACTGACACAGATCTTACAGATCTCATTAGGCATGGCGTTGAACTCCATCTGTAAAGGGTTTCCATGCGCAACATCTGGATCGCACATGCACAATTTGCATCAAATCGCCAAGATACGCACACAGCCAGTGTATCTTTAGGTACGTTATTAAGTGTGAATCAGGGCCATTGTGACTGAAGAATAAAAAGAATTACAGAAATGAGGACAAATAATATGGGGTGTAGCATGTTACAGTAACAAGTGGAACCCCGACTATTAACTATACTAAAGTGCAACAGATCGACATTCTTCTATCTGACAGGGTCGTTAACATGGAAATCAGTGGGGACACAGTGGGGAGGAGAGAGCTGGGAGCAGGAGAAGGTGAGCAATACTGATGTCATAACTGTCAACAGAATATGTTTTGGTGTTAAAAGCATTTCAGCAATTGTACAGTTGTTTTAGCAATGGGGACAGTTAGGGGCTTCAGGTCGCTCTAACACTTATCTCAGTTACCAGCGCTGAAGAGAGTCACAAGAAGAATTAAGGTGATTTATATAAAAGATATATGTGTGTCTGGCGCACGCATGTGCAAGGGGATTTACACAAGCAATCTGAGAAGGTCCCCTTGCGGTCTTAATTGTGAATATGGTGCCCAGAATTTCACACGCGCTACGCATCTCCTTGGCTTTAATGGAAGCAATATATAATTGCTGCATCACTGAATGATCACAATCGCTGCATTACTACAGATCAGGCAGCAAAACATTTACTCCACTAAGAAAGTTGAGAAAAGCTATTTGACAATTACCTGACACTTAAGTGATCTCTCTATCTTCTCTTATATTCTGTGCATTAGGAAGACTGAGAGAATCATTAGGACTAATGGTATAAGCTTTGCTAATATTCTTCTTTCTTAAATTTGTTCGAGGTCAGACAAGGTCATTGTTATGGGGTTTGGTCAGAGAAAAAAACCCTTCTACACATTGGTATTGGTTGTAGCACACACCATCTGTAATGATGTTTGTTTGTCTTCTTTTGTTTCTGATGATGGACTGGATTCTGACCTAAGAACGTCAGGTCACTTACACACGCAGGCACGCACATGCCCTCCAGATGCTACGCTAGGGTTACTATAGCAACCCTAGCGTATAAACAATTGGACGGAACATTGGGGCTGATGCAGAGCTACACCCGTCGTCGCAGGTATGGCAGGCATATGCGTAAGATCGGCTGTTTAGCCGATCTGCGCATGCGCCGGGCAGATGTTGCCCGGCATAGGTAGGGATTTTAGTAGATATGGCGTCCGTAAATGCAGCATAGTTATGGATGAGGGGGCTTCCCTCTCAGTAACTACACTGCAGTTAGGGAAGGTAGGCGGGGGAGGCAGGGAAATGAGGAAGGGAGGGCTGGGTGAGTGTGTAATTACAGTGGGACAGGGGGAGTGTCAGGGGAGGGCATCGATGTTACGCTGAGCGTTAGTATGCTCAGCGCTACATCGTAGCTATGGATCAGGCCCTTTGTGACGTCCAAGCCCATTTCAGTGGAAATGCAGTGGAAAGGATGAAAATTGTACAGCGTGAGAGGGGGCTCCCACACTGGTGCGGATCAGCGGTCATACAGACTTAATGCAGGCTTATGGTAGCATAAGCTGCCATAGAGCCCGCAGGAGAGAGGGGAGTGACAGGGGCATGCGCTCACCTCTCTCTTGCGGACGTACAGACCCCCGCATGTTGGTACTGCGCATGTACCATTACCATGTACCATTATTTCCGTTACGCAGTGCACTCCATACAGATCAAAGCCCCCCGCACCGTGGGAGTGCCCACCCCCCATGCGTAGGAGATTCACATGAGGGGTGGGCTAATGCATGCAAATCGTACAGCGATGGCTTACAATTCAGTATCCCACACATACAGAATACTTAGGGGTCCTGCATGCAGATTCTCTATCCGCACATAGGAGAGGAGGGGGACCTGCTGACCTCTGAATCAGAAAAAGGCTAACGTATGGAAATATACTTAAGTATGAATCAGGGCCTTTATTAGTACATTGGCACATAGGTGATTGGTTGTTAGAATACAGATAGAGAAACATTAATCAGCTATCATTAGTCACACTATGTGCATCAGCACCATTAGCAAATTCTTGATCGTGCCACTCACATGAATGTTTTCATTTATCATCATTGGAACTGGCTGTACTGGTATTGCACAATGTACAGTGCTGACCACTGTAACTGCATTAAAAAATAAGCTGCTGTCGTTTGAATTAGCTAATACAGAATAGTACAAATGACTCCTTAACTATGTGATAACAGTTCTTACACGTACAGAGCACTATGGGCCAGACCCTGGCTTAATAAGGACAGCTCATTTACACATGCTGCATGCATAGACCTGGCTGTGGGATCAGACGTTACGCATTGTAACTCTATATAATGGGACATGACATCCCTACGCAAGATGAAAATGTGAATTGTGGGTGGAGGGAGACATTTAAATTGTACAGTATGAGCTTGGTTAGGCACTTACATACAACAAGGCAATATGTACGACCAAAGATACCCAAGGAAAAGTTAAGGCAGGGCTTAGAAAATGTAAAACAGCTAAGTTATGTGCCTGGAGGAGTGCATTATAATTAGTATTGTGTAACTCAGGCGCACGCTTGTGTACTAAAGTCAGGATCTGGACGTATATGATTACAGACAATGCATATGCTGAATATTAAAACAGTGTTGATCCATGGATTCAGTGATGGGACAACCAAGGTAAGCAATATATGCTTTGGATCCATGGCAGAACTATCAGCAGTGCAGCCAATGAACCCCACCAGGACCTGACGCTGCACAGACTAGAGTGGACCAGTGCCTGGTCTGGGAAGTGACGGAGGGTGAAGCAAAGCTAAAGGCTACAACAGACCTTTCCTTGAAGCCCCCAGCTGAGGTAAGGGTGCCCAGATACATAGTTTTTCAACTGCACCCAACAATTGCCTACTCCATCACTGCTCAGTATCTTACAGAAAATGTACAAAAATATTCTACAATAAATACCCTAATTTTTTTTATAAAAGACATTCCGCATAAAGAATAATTTCCTCTCTCAGAAATGAAAGTGTAACAACTATGCAGACAACAAATGAATACAGAATACAGTAAAACACCTTTTAAATGGCTCATCTAACGCCGTCCTATTGGGATTTGAATTCATTGCCTATTCCTGATGTATGGTTGAAGTATTCATCAATACATTGACACAAACCCTCTCAAGGGATATACTAAAATGAATTTATATGCAGCTTAACCTTCACCCATCTTTTCTGATTCCCAAATGCCTTAAAACATTGATGCAGGGTCTTTTCTAATTAGTTGTACCTAAATAATGGCTCTGTTCTATAAATCTTTACAGTGCTGCTTCCCAATAAGCTGCTACATTGATGCTCTCATATTTTATAGGAGGTTAATTACATGTGCTTTTACCATTAATGTATTTCACAGGATTGCTAGAAGTAACATAGTAAGGAAGCTTAGTATATTCTGCCTTACTTGAACCAAATGAAAAGATAATCTGCAGCAAAACAAATGACTGTGCATTTTTATTTTCTTATTGCACAGCGTTCTACTGAAGCAGAAATAAAGGTGAATCTTCTATTAGCAGAACCAAGGCTATATTGTGTACAGGACTCCAACCACTTTACCTGTGCCAGACATAACAGAATAGAGAACTTTGAATATACCACACGTTTAATTCCTGGGGCCAAATTTACTAAGATGCGGGAAAGGAAAGTGGAGATGTTGCCTATAGCAACCAATTAGATTCTAGTTCTCACTCTCTTATTACATACTAGAGAATGACAGCCAAAGTCTGATTGGTTGATATGGGTAGCACCCCCACTTTTCCTAGCTTAGTAAATCTGGCCCCTGTTCTCAGTATAATTGCATTGTTGACCCTACAATGACTAAAGACTGCATCCAGGCTTGTTTTCATCTACATATGAGCAAAAAAATAACATGAAGTATGGGGGCAAATGTGCAGCCAATGGTGGAGCAGGGCTGGGTGACATGCCTAAAGTGTGCACACATGGTGGGAGGAGGGGGATATAAATCATACAATAAAGGTTTATTTAAGTCCTTGCATACAACCCTAATTTACCACTGGTACAGAATATGGGGTTGAATATGTAGGCCCCTGATGTGGCAAGTCCCACGCACGCAAGGGGAATGGTCTCTTATCGCACACATTGAACTTAGGATCACATGGCAATTCGCTGTCTGCTGCAGCTGTGGTCAGAGTTCTGTATCCGGCCTTAAGCCATCATCATCAAGGGCTGGATTGCATTAGTCATTGGCATGGAAGCAACGTTTCAACAAAGGAAAGACAAATTTGCTACAACCATAATGAGTGGCACATGTAAATACTTGCAGAAGCCTTTATCAGGTGTACTGAACCGGATCCAGACTTACACTGGCAATGCATGCGGAGCTCCGAATGGGATCCAACATTGTACCCGCTGGATCCAGCCTTCAATGCAAGTGCATTGTAAACCAATGAAGTGAGATCATTGTTATACTATAAGTACGCTCAAATATCACTTTACTCTATTCAGACTCATAAATTATACAAATGTTCTAAAATGTTTAATGTACCCAGAAATATTATTACTATTGTAGAATTATTATTATTATTATGCATATTGGTTTACATTAGACATGCTAGCAATATTGCAGTCATGGCGACAAAAACAAATATGCAGAAAAAAAGTTTCTTATGTAGATTTGGTACATTAAGACTATATAAAACTATACAATAATGTGACCATAAATGTCATGGTAAGAAAGCTTGGATTATCTTTAGTAGCCTGATATAGAGAGAGTATCTGCATCTTGATAACTTCTCCTTTCTCTGGAAACATGATACAAATTCCACTAGTAGTCATGATAAGATGAGTAAAGTGTATTGCAAAATCATCTCATATGTCCTAGTGCTGAGAAAATGCTGAAATGCAAGTCATAATAATTGTGTCCTCATTACTCTATCAGTGACTCCAATTATTTTTATTTAGGTTCCTTAATTGTCACAAAATCTACTAAAAGCTTTGTATCTGTTGAGTTGATTATATTTATTAAATATTCATGTACGTCCTTTGAAAGAAAACAGACAGGGATGGAACTAAATGGCTTGAAAATTCTTGCTCCAGTATAACAGATATATAATATTTTTCTGACCAAAGATTAAAAATGTTGTTATACCAAAGATATATTTTTGTTATTGTTTCTTAACACAATGCAGATGCCTGGAGTCTGTCATAACGCTAAACAGTTCAATACTTGTATATATTTATCTTGCTCATGTTAATGACTGTCTGAAGGGTCAGTATAAATTGATTATTGCTATGAAGCATTCCACTTACAGAGTCAGACTTTCAATCACTTGATTATAATCAAAATGTATCATGCATTTTATTATTCTTTATCTACAGGGAAGAATGCTCAGTCCAGGTAACAATATGCATGGTTTACCTCTACAAAATCAATCTATATTGCATATCTGTAGTGCAAATTCCAAGACCTGCTCCTACTCATATATTGCCTTGGTTTGCTGCTTCTCTCTACATTGCGCTTCTCTGCAAGGAATTCTTTCTGCAGCTTATGTTCAGCCAATGGCAGACTGGGAATACATTGTGGCCCTGGGAATACAAAACATCTGCAAGTGACCACATGTGGGTGGAAACAACTATAGGTGGAACTTTATATAAAACATTTATAATGTAATACAACCTCTACTGACTAGTATTTCACAATACAATAGAGATTTATGCAATGCAGGCAGCATCCTAGTGACCACCAACCTAATATTTTTCTGACCAAAGATTAAAAATGTTGTTATACCAAAGATATATTTTTGTTATTGTTTCTTAACACAATGCAGATGCCTGGAGTCTGTCATAACGCTAAACAGTTCAATACTTGTATATATTTATCTTGCTCATGTTAATGACTGTCTGAAGGGTCAGTATAAATTGATTATTGCTATGAAGCATTCCACTTACAGAGTCAGACTTTCAATCACTTGATTATAATCAAAATGTATCATGCATTTTATTATTCTTTATCTACAGGGAAGAATGCTCAGTCCAGGTAACAATATGCATGGTTTACCTCTACAAAATCAATCTATATTGTATATCTGTAGTGCAAATTCCAAGACCTGCTCCTACTCATATATTGCCTTGCTTTGCTGCTTCTCTCTACATTGCGCTTCTCTGCAAGGAATTCTTTATGCACCTTATGTTCAGCCAATGGCAGATACAAATACATTGTAGAATAAATAAAGAAGAGTAACCTCAAGGCGCTAGAAACCCATAGTGGAAGTGTCAGAATATAAGTAAAATAACATAAATTGATCCAAATGGGATGAGAAGTAGGTGGTGATGTGAGGCTCCTCCTTCCCCTCACGGGGATACAATGATGGGGAAGAGCACCAGTACCAGGATCATAGCAGCAGCCCAGCGATCTGCCTACCCGGGTGTAACATCGTTTTTGCGGACGTTTGGCTTTCTGCCATTTTTACCATCTCCCTGGTATGGACTTTTAGTTTCTCTTTTATGTTGTTAGTGATGTTTAGGTACTAATAAATTGTTTTCTATTATCTTCTTCCCCATCATTGTATCCCCGTGAGGGGAAGGAGGGTTTCTAGCGCCTTGAGGTCACTCTTCTTTATTTATTCTATTATTCATTTTAAGGGATTGGGACATCCCTGAAGATTATACCTTGGCAGCTTAGAATACAGTGCGCAGATTATCCCCTATACGATTTTATCCATGGGAATACATTGTGGCCCCGGGAATACAAAACATCTGCAAGTGACCACATGTGGACGGAAACAACTATAGGTGGAACTTTATATAAAACATTTATAATGTAATACAACCTCTACTGACTAGTATTTCACAATACAATAGAGATTTATGCAATGCAGGCAGGCATCCTAGTGACCACCAAGTACAATACAGAGAGCATCCTAGTGACTTCCATTCTAAACAGACCACATCTTAGTGACCAACACTCATTAATGTAACATCACAGTTCTCTCCAAGCAAAAATAAAAGGGACTACTGAGCAGTCTCAAAAGCCACCAACCTAACAGGAAAATTGCCTGACCCCTCGTCTTCTGCTCTTTCTCCACTCTCAGGTGTATCGGGAGCATAAAGAGACATAAACATAATGGGCCAGATCCAGACCTACGCACGTAAGCAATTTTACGCTAGCTGTTAGCGTAATTTCGGCTGTTTGTACGTTCTGCACATGCGCACGGCATATGTTAGGACACGTAACTATGGGCGGACGTAACACTGTAGTAACTACGTATGAAGGGGTGTGCCAAAAATACGCTCAAACTACACACGGGGCACGGAGGGAGGCATTAAAATCGTACAGTATGGGCTGGGTTATGTCCGTCTGGGTGCTACGTACGTGCGCGGTTATACTTTGAAAAGTTAAGGTAGGGTTTGGCAAGCGTAAAATGGCAAAAGTCCGTCCATCCGAAGGGAGTGCCTGTGGGAATGCATAGTAGTTACGATAACGTAAATACGCTACGCTAAGAAAAGTAACATGCACGTAGGTCTGGATCCGGCCCAATGCCTATAAACATGATATATAATTACTGCTCATCTTCATTCTTAAGATAATTGAATAATAGCATACATAACCTTTAGCTTGATTATCAAGTAGCTTTGGTGGTGTCATATACTTTTAGTAGCAGAAAATTGCATGCACTTTAAGCTTTATGGACCGTACTCAGACTTAAGAGTACTTTAAGAACGCACGGAATAGCAATAGTCCGCACTTATGTGGCAAGTGCTCTCCTATGACACTCCCCTCTGATGGACGAAATCTAGCTGACTTTCGCGTCCATTACTCTACCTTAACTTTTCTGAGTGTATTGTTGTATGGACGTAGCGCTCGGACATGCGGAAGTGCCTAACCCAGCCCATACTGTACAATTTAAATGCCTCCCCCACAGCCACATTACATATTCTCCCACATAAGTATTGTCACACCCTGTCATATGGAGTTGTGCACATGTGGAAATCGACTCAGTACGTAGAGAGATCCAATGCGTAACATTTGCTGTGCGTCTGCACATATCGCTAAAAAACTGCTAACTTACACACACGGCATGCATATGTCTGCCAACGTTATTAAGTCTAAAATAATAAAATAATATTCAATGACAAATCAAGCGTACGGCCCCTTCATGAGGGGTGTGAAGGATAAAGAATGGTGGTGTGATATTTGTAATACAAAAGGTAAATGTTCTATCCAATTGTTTGTCGTCTGATAAACATTTTACTATTGAGGCATAATCCATCCTTTATTTTACTATTCAGTCATCTCAATAATCATTTCCACCAGTGTGAGCCAGTCCAGTCATTTCCTTGAACTTATTCTCTCCCTTACAGCAGGTTCTGATTTTCTGAGTGTTTTATTTAATTCCAGGATTACACTTAATAACAGATGACATGCTCTCAAACTTTAATTATTTTTATTGCTGCTCTCTTTCAGGATGTGCTAAGTAAAGGTCAATAACAGACATCACAATCAATCCCTGTCTTTTCTCATTTGTTACAATAAAATAACTGTTACCCAACAATTGCTTAAATTGTTTATGACATGTATTTGGCTTTAGTACATTACTCAAAAACACATAACATAAAATAAGGAGCCAAGATGTAATTTCATTTTTATTCAGTGTGACTAAATCACCATATGTGGTTATGTCACATAGCAACGTGCCCAGTTCACATAATTATGCCACAAGTGATTCACCAGATCATATGATCATGTCACAAAGAGGACAACCCCAGTATAAGGATCTTATATAAATAGCATATGCTTTTTTTAATAATGAAGGACCAGATCCACCATTAATAACATTAGCCCACTTATGCACGCAATGTGGGATGTACTGATGGGAGGGCGGATGCACCCTCCAGATGTTCCGACAGTTTTATGAACATAAGTCCAATTGTATGAAACATAAGATTGGATCCAGACCCTGCCCTCTTTCTGTATGTCAGTATGTACAAGAGAGGGGAGTGACCTCCCTTTCACTTCCCTCACTCGTGCGTATATCTGTGTGACTTACGCTGCCACAGGGCAGCCTTAAGGTACACGAGCAGTTCACTGTTCCGTCTGAACGCTGATACGTCATAAATACCAAAACACACCCCTATTGTACAATTTACATGCAGACGGAGGGGAAGCACAGCCCCTTTGTACCAAATATCTATCATATGGAACTAAGTTACGTACAACAGAAGTTACCTGTGTAAAACATCTGGAGTGTGCCAGACGCAAGTCTTTATCCAGTCCTTAGTTCTATATGATGGGATTTATTAAGAAAGGGGCTGGGCTTCCCCTCTGCCCGCAAACATTACGAGCGGATTGGCTTGTATGACTTAGACTGTCTTATGGCAGTGTAAGTCACACTATGCATGAGAGAGGAGAGTGACGGGGAGTTCACTCCCTTCTTCCATGTGGAATGTAAGACCCCTGCATGCATGGAAAACGTCCGGGGGTTAGGATCCGGTCCGAAATTTGTATTTAATGGCATCTTGCCATAAAGAGTATTTGGCTTGTGCCAAAATCCTTGGTTTACTGTAAAACAAGCAAAACCCCAGGCATCACATTTGTTTTGTTTGATCAATAGGGATACCTACATATATCTGTTTAAAACATGCCTTAGAGCAATGGGAAGCATCTACCAAACATTTGACTTGAAATATATTAAGCAGATGGGAGGAACAGATATCTTCCCACATAAAATTGTATTTCGGAAGTGGAAAAACAGTTGTTTCCTTTTATGTAATTCTAAGAACACCGGCACTATAATCAGAGGATACGAGGGAATTCTGCAGTGTTGTAGGAACCTTCTGTAAAGTCAGAGAGAAATTATTAGTGAAATACATAGCTTTTTTCACAAATCTCAGATTTTATCTCTCTCATCAGTGATATGACTAATGTGAATATATGGTGAGTTTCTCTTAATGGAGCTGTGTTCCTCCTTCACTGATACAGTTATACATTCATCAGGAAGACATACTGGAAGTGTATGACAAAAAGTCATTGGATGTTTTTTTGAGTGCTTTAACTAATTACATTAGTGTTTTTCTACCCGGCTCTTGTAACTGTTTTATAGATTTTATTTATCCCACGTTGTCCACAAGGCACACAAACATTGACCAGCTTTACTTCTAAACTGTTACTCAGAATTGGGCTAGGAAATATTCCTTCTAAAATCTAATACTTGAGATATTTGATATATGTCTCCACCGCAATTCAACTTGGTTTTGCCCAAATGTAAAGTTCTATTTGTTTTCATTTTAATTTCAAACTTTGGTTAAGGATCCTAAGGTGCAAAGGTCTGTAATGCACAGCAGGAGCTGTTGTCCAGCATGTTTAGATGCTCAGAACTCCATCAGCAGGGATGGTAAAAACCTAAACAGATATTTCTCACTATTGACATCCAGACTGCTTGGAGCTGCAAGAGAATCCACACTCCTTGATCAGAACACATTCCAACCCATCCAGGCATAAGAGTACTTAGACTTCTCATAGAGGGCAGAGTTGAGTTCTCTTTTACACAATATAGATTGCCCATCTAAGTCTCCATACTTCCAGGAACGTTTGTGTGTTTGGCTGCAGGATATCTGTTTATGTGAGTGTTAGTAGTTAAAATCCCAAGTACATCAATGTCTCAATAGTCCACCCATCATTTGGAGAGCTATCAAAATCTATTGCGACATGATCCAATCACATAAAAATTGGGTAAACCTGACATTATCACATAGTGTGATATTATAGTGTGATAAAATCTACAAAAAAAGCCTTTTTCCTTTCTCCACTTAGAATATAATCCAGTACATTATAAGAAGAACATTATGATGTACTAAATAGAGGCACCAATAACACATAATCTTTCATGCCATATATGCATGCTTTTATCCACTACAAAGAAAAAAACAACAGTTGTTGGCTTTTTATCTCATCATCTATATATATTATATTTCCCAATCACCGTTCTCAGAGGGAATGGTGGTGCAATGCTCTTTACCAAGCCCACACAGCAATAGAGCTGCTCCATGAACAGGAAGCATGCAAGTCTGATGACCCAACTCAGCTTCCAGAGTTGCAAGAGTCACAAGTCACGGAGTCACACAGAGATACTCTGTGCTACATCAGATGTGTAACCATAACTGGATATTTTAGTGTCCTGAGGGAGGGTACTAACATCCCCTTCCCCCATGTTAGTGTAGGTGTCACCTGAAGTACAAACCGGCTATCAAAGAGATCCTGCCATGCTAAGCAAGACTAAACAACAGAGGATGTGGCCCACAACGATCAAACACATATATCTGAGACAGGATGGCAACCAGACTCAAAATGTAATAGAGAAAAAACAAAAAAGATATTGTCTGTTATCTCCTTCCCCCAAACTGTATAGGACTACCATTTGCATATCATAAAGATGTATAGAAAATACTCTGTAATTATGTACTGCGCATGTACAGTACAAAAAACCTCTGTGCGGAACTCAGCCGTCCAATGCTGCCTTCCATATGAAGTTCATTGCCCTCACGGGAGGTGGACCAATCACCATGTGTACAAGTTACGCATGGTGGTAGGGAATAGCTATTTCAATCATACAGTAAAGGCTTGGATAAGCCCTTACGTACGATCCAGTATTCTGCACATACAGAGATGCTTGTGGGATACTTAAGGTAGGGTTCTGGCCACTTCTCCTATGTACCGAGTTTAGGATCACAAAATATGTACGTTTGCCTCCACAACAGAGGAAAACAAATGAATTATATGATCTACAACGTGATTTCATAGTGAGTAACTGGTACTCCCCCCAAAAAGTTTGAGAACATCTGGTCTACATAAAGCACTAAAGAAGACAAATAAAATTAAAAATTGACAGACTATCATATTTGTCTATAAACATTTTTATTTATTAAGGTCACACTGTAGTTAAAACATGACAAAAAGAAGCAAAGTGGGCATAGCGCAACTCACAACACTGACACACACAGACACAGGGAGCTCACCTTTAATCCATGATCTGATGTGTTAGTCACAGATATGGAATTAGAAGAGACGCAAATAATTTAAACTGAGCCAGAGTCTGTGCATACACTTTTTTATGTGCATGTACAAAGACACCGCAAGAGCTTTACAACATGTGCATGAATTCCATTACACAGTCGATGCAAAATGGAGACATTCCCATAAACATGCTGCCAGTTCTTTCATGCCAGCCCAGGTGCTGGTGTAAATGCCGGTAGACAGTATAGATGTCAATTATTGTCCTTGCCAACAGAGCTACAGCCAAATGCAGTTTTTTGGCACACTCTTATTTTTTAGGCCAATCTCCAGAGAGTACAAAGCAGCACAAATCAGCTAAATGGATTCCACAATGAATGAATGTAAATACAGTGTTAGCTCCATATTTGAAAATGGCTATAATGACAACTGTTTGCAGTAGTTATGTAATTTATTCCATGGACCAACCTTCTATCACAAATAAGCAAACCCAAATTCTATTGAACTGTTTTCTCAGAGCCAAATATAAAATGCACAGTTGCCACTTTAAAAAATATGGCAATATTGTAAATAACAGGCTAACACTTTACTATACATTTCATTTTGATGTACGGCTACATCTACAGGCACATTCAGCACAGCCTCACAATTCCAGCCACCATCTTGCCATGAACAGTCATAACGTTCTTTTTAATGTCTTGCTTTAAATTTGTGGCAAAACCGTTTACAAAACATAGGGTTAAATGCAGTCAGTCAAACCACTTCCTACAATCTACTGTACATGGGAAGTTCCTCTCCACCAGTCTGCTTGTTGCAAAAGAAAACTGTGAACAGTGTAGTGGCCTTGTTTACTATAAATTGTAAAACCTGTACACTGCAATCCATCCAACATCTAACTATATATAACAAACTGCCTCGTTTTGTGTCAGCAACACAAGCATATGACACCATTCTGAGCCCCTCAGCAGTAATATCACTGCTCTGACCCACCTCATGAAATCATCATATTTTGCAATACAATCTATTACCAAAACCCTACTCTGACATCTTATTAAATATATTAATACGTCTACAATAAAAATATTTATTAGCGCTGTAAGTTCTATTCTCTAAGTGGTTATTATGATTACATGAGCATTACACATGTCTTGTGAAGCTTGTTATTATAACATTAGATATAACATAGAATGTATTATTAGCATCAGCACACAGTTCAGCCCCACAGTCAATGAACTATTATGAGGTTGCAGCATATTCGTTATTAGGAAAGTGTTAGATACATTCCAATTCACACAAAAACAAAGCACAGCTTAGTATGCAGATGACAACACAGATTGTGAGAAATTACTCTTTTAATGAAACTATCAGAGTTGCTAAGTACAGAGAGTTCATTATGCTAAGTATCAGTAAACAATGCCACATGTTCATTATCAGTGAGTAGATACAAAGCATCAATATAAAGTCTCTGTTCATTTTCTCTGCATTGATTATAATCCATACACATGTTCCATAGAGAGTGAGAGAAAAGAGAGAGAGGGCAGAGGGAGAGGGAGAAAGCGGGAAAGAGAGGGATGGCGAGAGAGAGAGCGCAGAGGGAGAGGGAGAAAGCGGGAAAGAGAGGGAGGGCGAGAGAGAGAGAGAAAGAGAGAGAGAGAGAAAAAGAGAGAGAGAGAGCAGAGGGAGAGTAAGAAAGCAGGAAAGAAAGGGAGGGAGGGAGAGAGAGAGAGCAGAGGGAGAGTAAAGCAGGAAAGAGAAAGAAAGAGAGAGGGAGAGAGCAGAGGGAGAGGGAGAAAGCGGGAAAGAGAGGGAGGGCGAGAGAGAGAGAGAGAAAGAGAGAGAGAGAGCAGAGGGAGAGTAAGAAAGCAGGAAAGAAAGGGAGGGAGGGAGAGAGAGAGAGAGAGCAGAGGGAGAGTAAAGCAGGAAAGAGAAAGAGAGAGAGAGAGAGAGGGAGAGAGCAGAGGG
>WWET01002750.1:0-12647 GCA_011038615.1 Limnodynastes dumerilii | reverse complement strand
GGAGTGAAGAGAGAAAAAGAGAGGGAGAGAGAGAGAGAGAGAGAGAGAGAGAGAGAAGGATGTAGGGCAAAGGGAGAGAGAGATGAGATGTGATGGGCATTCTGGAAAGCTGAAAATAGACACAGATTAATCGTCATTTTCAGTCTTTCATACATTCTTAGGAGGAACTTGACTTTTTGTAGGGTACTGCACTGTTAAAGGTGTGAATCGTGCACATAGCACAGTATTTTATTTTTCAAATATCAAATGTCTGCATCATATTGTAAAAAAAAATTAGTACTGCACAAATGCACAATATGAGCAAGTCCAAAAAAGAACATGCAAAGTGGCTGATCCCCTGTGCTTGTTCTGTGTGGTCTGCGTTAGTGGAATGGGGAGCTCCACTATATTAAAATGAGAAAATGAGTATTTTAGTGCAGCTCTGAGCACAGTATCAGCTCTATTTTCTGTGCTTCCTCCTGAAATCCTGCACCAGCTCATAGGAGCAAAATTAATCAATGAAAGCCACTGATCTTAGTAAGCAGCCCTACATCTAAAAATGAATAAATATGTCTAATATATGAATCTTTTTTTATACTACATAGTAAGGTACTGGTTCACATATGGCAGAGTTACATTTTTTATATAGATTATCATTTTTAAGTTTTCTTGCTAAAAGTAAACAGCTGATAATTTAAGTTTATGGTAGCACTTTTTTTGCTTATGGCTGTTCGTAGACATGATAAGTAGTGGTCTATCTATCACTGCTATAACTTCCTGTGACATAAATGGAAGGTTGCCATGTGAGCCAGGTGCTTTGTCTTTCTTGATCTCTTGGTGTGCTTGAGATATTTCTATATTTCCTGGCATTTCTACCTTCTTTGTGAATACAGGCACAAAAAAAGTAAAAAAAAAAAAAGGCCAGCTTTCTCTCATCATGGCAGACCCAGACCCACCCGCGTATAACGTGCGTGTGAGGGTCCGTAAGTACGAACACATAGCTGGAATGCACGCCCCCTGCACTCCCCGCTCTCGGTAGTAAATCTGGATTCCTACCTTAAATATTGCGACTAGGTCTGAGGCCGTAGTCATGGCGGGGCTTCCCCCGCCCCGTAGCCTTCATTTAAATGGCTATCCCCGCGGGGATTGAGCCAACATTCATTTCAAATTTTATTTTACCTCACACAGATTTCTCTTAAGGATACTTTCAAGATAATTCCTAAACAGCATGTGGCCATATGGACATATAAAGTCAGATGTGTATGAGCTTTGTATTGGTCCATGGTACTAAGGTAGTTATTTACCCTTCCTGGGAATGAGCCGTAAAAGTACACTTTAAGTGGATTAAACTAATCCTTCCTGAGGGCCATACATTTATAATACATAACCAATATAATTTAAAAGTGATCAATTAAATCTGTATAATTAATGAAAGAAGGAATAAAAAAGGGCGACGCACAGTTATAATAAGGTCTTATTAGCATTTTAAAGGTGACGTTCATTAACACTGATTGACATCTACAATTGTGCCCAGGGGGCAGGACAGACCTACATGGACTTGATCCAAAATTGTAATTTATACCTCTTTTTAAATACTGCACTGCATATGTACATTATGGGAGCAAGCTCTGAAAGTGGCTGATATGCCAGTGTTCCCATTTGTGTTATGAGCATTAGTGGTTGTTCCACTATATTCTTCTAATGATAACCTAAACATTTCAAGTTTTCTAAAGAAATCCTGGATTAGATCAGGGCTGATGTAACTAACTGCCTGACCAAGGTGATTGTTCTTTAATAAAAGCCCCTATATAGAGATATAACAGAGCCCTACAGGCCTGACACACAGCTGATCAATCATTAATCAATATAAATAAAGAAGAAAATATGTTAAAACTGAGTGCATTGTACCCTATACAAAGTATCTTTTTATGATTTTTTTCACATTATCACACATGACAGCATTTTGCTAAAGATTCTGAATATATATTTAACTTTTTTGAGGTTATTCTGCTAAACAAAAATCATAATTATAATTACATAGAAGAAGCCAATTAAAACTGCTTTAAAAACATACTATGAAACATGCAAACTTAGGCTGCTGCATTTCACCTATCAGTCTTTTTGCCTATACATATCGAGGCACATTTTTCAAATGCATGTTCAATCTATGTGCTACCTATTCAAAATTCATACTCATGGAACACTGGGTAAAAGACGCGCATTTTTGCTGCGATGCATGTCTATCCACTATGTTAAATCTCTAGTTGACCTCATAAAGAGTTGTGCTTATACCTTTTATTTAGGTGAAAGCTCAGCGGATATTGCTCTGTACAAGTGTAGATGGCGGGTGAGCACAAGAATATAGAGAGCTGACCATCAACCTGTGTACGCTTCTGTGTGCTCTGCGCTAGAAGGGGGAGTTCCACTATACTTATATTAGAAAGGGCAAGGTTTAGTACGTTTTTAAGTTTTACATCGCTTTTTTGTATTAAAAACACATCCCTACACATGTTAAAAATAGTATAATGGTTTCAAATGGCCATTTTCATTTTACATACAGCCGGCAATTAGCTGTCGGCTGCGTGTAAGTTGAAAATGGCTGTTCGTAACCACTATACTATTTTAGAAAATATATATTATTTTAGAAAATGTCTGCATTGCGAAATTTACCCCACCACCGGACCCAACAGTTTCCAAAGATACAAGTTAATGCACGAGAGGGGATATACTGTTAGGGTGTGGGAACCGCTAAGAACGGCCCTATTTCGAAACTGGCTGGGATATCAATTGCTTATGCCTCGATAAGGCATAGCAATCGATCCCCGGAGCACCGAACATGGCGGGAAAGGGAGTTTTAGGGTTAGGCTGTGGGGAGGGGAGTCCTAGGGTTAGGCTGCAGAGAAGGGAGACTTAAGGTTAAGCTGTGAGGAAGGGAGGGTTAGGGTCAGGGTAATTGAAGACGAGGGTTAGGGTAATGGAAGGGGAGGGATAAGGTAAGAATTTGTATAAGGATTGGTGCAGGGCAGGCATAGGCAACCTGCGGCTCTCCAGGTGTTGTGAAACCACAAGTCCCAGCATTCTTTACCTGCAAAAGCATAGCTTGTACCTGACAAGGTTTGATGGGAATTGTAGTTTTGCAACACCTGGAGAACCGCAGATTGCCTATGCTTGGTGTAGGGGAAAGTAAGTTTCAGTGCAGCTCCGTCTTCGGAAAAGGGGTCTCAAAAATGTCCCTTGAAAAAGGGCCGTTCTCAGTCGACCCACACCCTCACACATACATACACCATAGTGATTTTTTTAACTTAATTAGCTGCCGCATATCTTACACATGCATTATTTAAGGGTCAACTAAATTTTGCTTTAATTTAAATAAACCCATTTGAAACATGCAAACTTGTCCAGGCTGCTGCATTACATCTCGCAGCCTCTACCTATAGGCATCTGTTTACATGTCCCTGTACATGTCCTACCCAGAATTGCAAAAGTCTGAGCTCTGGATAGGATACACGCACATGGAGCTGTGGATTTGTGCATGTGCTGCTCAAAAACTCTGGATCAGGCAGCTCCAAGATATCCCTATAGGACGTCTTCAGTTAGAAGCTGCCTATCCCTTCGACATAATGCCAAATTGAATACCTATTTGCTGCTATATAATAATTGTTACTATTTATAACAAAAGTGACACGAAAGCGTGTATGAACTGTGAGACACTGATTAAAGCTCAGAATATAAGGCCCTCCATGTACCTGTTACCATCACTGCCATCATATTTTACATATAACAGAAAGTTGTTTGTATTATAGACCAATGAGAAAAAGGGATGTTTCTTGTAAATCCTTTTTATCCACAAAGTTGTACAGTAAAAGTGAACAATAAATCTTAAAAAAGCTAATTGTTGTTTTGACATTTAAAATGATAGTAAGTATATTTGCATTAGGAGATGTCTGGTAAGATATTGAACAGTTCTAAGCAAATCACAGAGTGTGACATGTAAACTACACACCAGATGTGTGTGTGTTTAATCAATATTTATGTTTATCACATAATATTACTTTACATATATAGATAAACAGGGTATTCATGCCATATTGTTTATGGATACTAGGACCTATGCAAATTAGGCCATTATTGATGTAGAATGTATGAAAAAACCTAGGGGGGGGACAATTTGAAGCTACCTCCCTCTCCGCAGTTACGCAAAAACGTGAAGCATGCGCTACCACTGACTATCCCTCATACAGTGGTTATTCAAAGGACGTCCATATCCTGTTTAATATCTGTACATATTCATAATAATAAAAAAAATGTGCAGTCACTTACTTGGGACATTTGCGGCCGTAGGTTGATTTCCTTCAAGTTGATGCAGCTGGGTTGCAGGTTCTTGAGCAGTTGGCACAGAAGAACCCCATCCCGGAGGGTCTGGGCTAGGTCGAACACCTGGGCTGTTTCCCATGTCACCCTATGGTTGGGAGGCAGCACCTTGCTGCTGATGAGCCACTGGGCACACTGTCTCCAAGGCTCCATAGTGGAATATGGAATGGAGAAAGTGCTAAAGCAATTGCAGAATGGTAGTAGGTCAGTTTTAAAATAGTGACTATTAAATCAAGTAATTCTCAGGAATTAACTACCCATGTTTCTTCATTTTGCACACTTTTTTGCTTTGGCACAAGCTGAAGTCCAATAATATAAATCTACTTGAAATAAAGAAACCCAGTGCACTATGGCCAGTAAGGGTAAGAGTAACAACATCCAGAGCATAAATCCTCATAAAGAGCTTCTTTTCCTTAGATATCAGGGGTGACAGTCTCTCTCTCTGTCACCTTGGGTTCAGACTCACAGTGTCACAGAGTGTAGTTGTCTCTCTTCGCTTCATGGCAGCATCACTACAGCACACAACAGTGATCCTTCAGCGTCCAGCACAGAAAGCAGTCTCCAACGCCAGATAGCCTCACCTTACCCCTATGAGTGTATTGTAAGTGCGCACTCACTTCCAGGCTGCAAACATGGGCTGTCACCTATGGCATGTGCACACTCACTTTTAGCTGTCATCCAGTGTACAGTATGTCTGTATCTTTTTCTCCCCCTTCCTCTCTGTCCCTCGCTGTCACTTATGTGTCTCCCTCTACTTTGTAAGCGAGCTTCACCATCCCTCCCTCTGTGTCTCTCTCATCTGTCTCACACTCCTGGAGCTTTTCTCTCTCATACCCAATGATATAGCTCTCATCCTCTGTCACTGCCTTCCTCCCCTCTGTTTCGCTCTGTGCCTCTTATCTCTTCTATTCCCCTCGCCTCTTTCTAGATCTGCCCAGGGCTGAACCCTAGCCCCCACGCATGCGCAGATCAGCGGCTCTCTGTGTGACACTACCTGTCATTGCATAGCGTTTTACTAGGGGGGAGGAGTGAGAAGGAAGAACTCAGATGCTTCAGTGACATTGACATCTGAGAATAACATCTTTTGCATCAAGGAGGCAGAAAATAGTTTTAACAAATATATCTGCAACATCCCGGGTTATAGCTAACTGCACATTTTCTTTTGTTCTTTGACATTACATTTGTACCACGTTTTGTTTTTATTGAATTTTATTATAAAATTCTTTAATTGCAAGTTCTAGGTTTAAATTAATACTAATGTACAATTGATATTGGTATGTGCACATATAACTAAAATATTCATAATGGGTATGGTAGTTTATCATAACTTAGAAAAATATGTTTTTGATAAACTGTTGTGGTGATCCATGAGATGATATTTTACCAGACTTTCATTGATTTAGTTACAAATAGGACTATATACATATGGAATATATATAAATTTCCGTTATTTAGATTAAAATGAGAATGAAATTTGTTTACAGTCCCTCATATTCCTAAAACATTATCAGCAATATATATTTTTTTAAACAAGAAATCCATATAAAATTACTAGCATAAAGTTATTTAAACATCACAAATTATTGCTAGAATGCACTTTAAAATATATCTTCAGTCTTTGTTAAACCAGCTAAAAGGTCCTTAATTCTATTTCTGTTACACCTGTCATACTGTCTTTGGGCTAGATCCTAAACTAAGAACGATAGGGGACTTACGCAGGTCAGATGTTCGCTTAATGTAAGTACTAATGTATGTTACATACGTCAATACTTACAGGGAAGGGGCAGATCCTTCACTTACGATGGCTCTGTCCTTGCCCTATAGGCGAGATAGCTATTTAAATGACTAGCAATTAATTAGCAATTAATTAATATAAAAAAATCATACTCAGTATAATCTGTGCTTTGGTAAGAACAAAGAATCTCTAAGCGTGGGAAAATGTATGTATTCACAAGTAGTCGCACGCGGGTGCACACAACAGTGTGCATTCGCAGGCTTTTAATCATTTTGATAATCAGGTTTTCATTCATATCGTCATGCTGGCGCAATGTATGCTTAATAAATAAAATATGGTTCAAGTCACTAAAGCTTTGTTTTATCCACAGAAGGTTCCAATCAGCAAAAAACGTTCCTTCATACACTGTAGTTTTTAAAAGCTATCACAAGGCTAGTATACGTCAGGGTTGCCGTCTTTCCGGAATGTCCGGGAGACTCACGAAATTCGGGCAGTTCTCCCGGTATCCCGGGAGAGCCTGCAAATCTCCTGCAAGGGACTTGAGGTTTGTGGTTACCATTAAACCACAGCCTCAAGTCCTGCCCCTCCCCCCCTGCCTGGCAACACTAGTATCCTAGTGTTGCTAGGGACTTGACGCAAATTGTGTCATCAATCCCTGCCCCAACCCCATTAAACCAAAAAAAGGGGTAATTAATAGTCAAGAGGCGGAGCTTAATGACACAATTTGAATAAATTGCGTCATTAAGCCCCACCCCTGCATGCATCTATTGCTTCCCTTAGGGAGGGAAGCTTTTAAAAGTCAGCAACCCTGGTATACGCAACTTCCACCTCCAATAAAATTTATATCACCTTATTCCAAAGAAATATCTCAGTATATTTTAGTCTTTCTCTCATAGTCATTGATTGGATAATGAAAGATAATGAAATTAACCAATCAATCTGTGAAGACCCCTTGGAACCACATATCTTGACCTCAGCTTCATATCCCTGTCTCTTTTTCGTGTTTATCCCATTATGCAATTATATTGTGTATATTTTGTGCAGTTATAGTTCCTGCTGTCAGAACAAGCTAAGATTTGTAGTTATACAGCACATAAAGAATGGCCTGTTCTCAATGTCACTGCCACTTTATTTAATGAATGGCTGCTTCTCCCTTATTATAGAAAAGAAAGCCATCTAGTGGTTATCCAAAGCATCAAACATTTTGTCAAAAATCCAGAAATGCTTTGACAAATATTTTCAAATATAAAAAAATGAATGTTAATTGTACTTTTGACTGAGTATTTGGTCTTTCCAAATATTTGAGGAATCTAAGGGCCTGTTTCAATTGCCCATGATCCCTGATCGCAGTGCATTTTCTGCAAATTTACCCTGCATTTGTTACTTATCGTGATGGGAATAGGCGTACTTCACGCTTTTTCCCATCTTTGCAGGCCCTGAGCTTAAAAAAATTGGGGTAGATCAAGAACTAAGTACTAGTGTATTTACGCTAGCCGTTGACGCTGTGTTGATGTACTGCGCATGTGCACGACAGATGTTATGCCACATAACTCAGAACGTACGTACCAGGCTAGTATCAACAGTGTAACTACATACAAAGGGTGTGCCAACCATACCACACCATAATTACGCTTCAGAGGCGGAGTGAGGCATTTAAATCATACAGTATGGGCGTGCTTAGGCAGGTATGTACGTGTAGCCTTTACATACGTCAGTATTTACGCCATAGTTGCCAACTCTCCCTGAATATCAGGGAGACTCCCTGAAGATTGGATGATCTCCCTTACTCCCTGAAGTGTTTGGTAATCTCCCTGATTCTAATTTCATCCATTGAGGTTTATGGAGAAGACCAATTTCATGGAGGCCAAGATGTAATGAAATAATCTTGTTAATCAGATGCCATGTCACTTTTAGCTTTTCTATATAGATAGTAATGAAAGTATTCACTGACAATTTAATAATCAATAAATACTGACATTTTTATTGTAAAATAGTTTTCCTGGCAGTGCTAGATACACCTATGGGTGGAGCTAATCACAGGACACACCTCTTTGGTGCTACAGGACACACCCCTTTGGTGCAGCACCTTGATAGTTCTCTTACAATCTCCCTGATATTCATTTGCAAAAGTAGGCAACCATGATTTACGCTGTGTAAAGTTAAGGCAAGTGTAAAACGACCAAAGCACGTACGAGCAAGGGGAGTGCCTGGGGAGTGCATAGAAAATACGCTAGCGTAAATACGCTATATGATGAAACATAATGTGAACGTAGGTCTGGATCTGGACTATTATGGGGCTGATCCAGAGCTGCCCTTACACCTTTTTTTATGTACAAGTGTAGACCTGAGCAATATCATGTCAGACTGCGAGGGGAGACACATTTAAACTGGGAAAGCAGAATCAGAATCGAGAGGTGAAGTTTCTTAGCTCAGCTCTAATTTATAGATTAGACATAAATCAATGCAGTATGTGATTTCTATGTGTAAAAGTAAAGTATTTTCCCAGTATGCAAAAGAATAAAAGAATTAAAATGAATTAGCAGCCCTTAGTTTTCAGTTCAACATGGTATTTCTCAGTTATACACGTGCACCATAAAAAAGATGTAAAGCTGGCCATACACTAGAGCGATATTTGGCCCCATAATCCAATTATCATGGGATCAGGTAAATAATCGATGTAGTTAGTGGGCAACATGCATTATTAGAAACACTCTGGTACGATTATTTGGTCTTTTTACATGTTCCATTTATATCAGGCCATAACACCTAATATTTTAAAATAAGCCAATCATCTAACTGAATGGTTCCCTTTTTTCCTAGTACCTCCCTCTTCTGCTATGATTACAGGTCTCAGCAGGAGAGGTGTATGGCACCCGTAACGGGAACTATGTCGTTCATCAAGCCACCTCCTACTGGGATAAGTAATCGTCCTCGGGTATGGCCAGCGTAAGTGCAGCTCTGGCTCAGCTTTATTCTATGCAATTGTTACCAGAATTTGAAGCATTTGCCTTTTCAGAAAACAATGGCTTCACTAAATTAGCATGAATATTTCACTTCATGTAATCATTACAGGTAGAGGGAGCCTTAACCAAAGATATTTTGGAGGAAAATGTGTAAATGACATGTCTTGGTAAAGTAAATTTAAATAAAGTGTATGAAAAATCTGTTACAAGCTTGGATCCATTTAGAAGAATGTTGAATGCATTTCAGTGTTTCTGCATCTATTGTATCATCCAGTATTGCAGCATAATAGAATTTCTCAATCCTTCTAGTGCAGAGGAAATGGGAATAGCAGTGCTACTTACTTCCTCTGAGATAGTTTCACCATTTGAGCCATATTAAGCCTCATAATTGGGTAAAATAAACCCTCACTAACTGGATCACACTGACTCTCATATAACTTTATTTATTTTATTCAGACAGGAAGGAGAAGTCAAGACTCAAAGTTTAATAAAACCGTGATATACGCACTGACTTGTAATAAAAGTGACTGGCAAGACACTGGAAGATAATGATTAACAGTTATAAAGGAAAGTTGAGGTTAAGAAAATAAAACACACTTCATTCAAGTACACAAAAGGTTAACTGTGATCACAGTCATATTTTATGGCAGAAGGAGTTCCGTAGTCTACCTAGTAACCTGTAATATATATAATTGTGCGCAAGGTTATATAAGGAAAGGGTGCAGCCAAAATACCAATGTGTAAGTGACAAAAAAAGTAATGTATCGCCCACGTTCCCAGATGATTTCTTGGACTCTCTCATCTGTGCTGAAGTAGCTGTTTTAGTTTTAACATGACCAAAGTATTTACTCAGATTGGTCCGGATTCACAGTTACGTAGTTTTCATCGTACGTACGTTTGTACGTTGTTTTAAGAATTGAGCTGCTACGCATGCTTAGTATCATTTCTGTACGTAGTTTGCATAAGCTACGTAACAGAAATGGCACGTAGATAGCGTAAGACAAAAACTACGTAACTGTGAATCCAGACCGCGCTTACGCAATCTACGTACAAAAATGGTACATAGATAGCATAAATAAGCTACTACGCATGCGTAGTTGCTCAATTCTTAAAACTACATACGTAAGACGTCTAATGACTGTGCTTAAGCGTAATTAAGCTAGTAGAAGTAGCTCAATTCTTTAAAAAAAAGAATATTTTTTTCCATACGCTGGGACTGATCCAGAGTTTGGGGCTAATCCAAAGTTGCACTTCCTCTTTTTTTAAGAGCAAATCAGGTGAAGACTTGAGTAAAACCATGCTGCAACGTGAGGGGTATAAATGATATTTTGCATGAAGAGAAAATACTTTGCTTTTGCACACAATACTAATATATTGCATAGCTTTATAATTAATCTGTAAAAGAGTTTAGCTAAGAAACTTTACCTCTCAAATGTAATTCTGTTTTCACTGTTAATTTTGCCAGCGCTTACAGGTCAACATGGTTTTCCCCAGGTCTAAATTTGCGCCTGTTTTGCCTTTAAAAAAAAAGGTGTAGGTGCATCTCTCGATCAGGTCCTCTTTGTTCAGTACTCTTACTATATGTTATATAGACTGCATGTTACATAGAAAGTAACGGCAGATAAGAGCCACATGGCCCATACAGCCTGCTCAGTTGTTTATTTAAAACTATACTGACCCTAGACCTTGTTTTAGCCTTAATTTAGTCCTAGCATGAAATGCTCAGGAGCTGGCAAAAACTGTACTATACATTGTAAACTTATTTTACTCACGCCATCCACAGACACAGGTGAGAGGGCATCCCAGCCCTCCAAAAAAATATAAAGGGGTCACCCTCAGGGGGCGAGACAGTGTCTGGCTGTTAATAATGCGCCGAGCCTGCCAGGTACGTTCTGTGCAATCCTAGGTCAGCGTCTCCTATCCTCCGCAGCAGCTCCCTCCCATCTGAGTGACTCTGGTGTGACCCCAAGGTCACGTCAGCATCATTCAGTGAACAGAGAGCACACTGCAGAGGAAAGGAGAAGTAGAGCTTCAACAGTATCGTGCTAAGTTTGCAAATGGAAGGGGGGGCACGCCAAGGGGAGAGACGGGCGCCAAGGGGAGAGAGGGGTGTCAAGGGGAGAGAGGGGTGCCAAGGGGAGAGGAGGGGCACCAAAACAGAGCTAAATTCTTGATCTCCCCAACAAAAACAATTTGTCATGCCCCTGTCCATAGATATAAAGAGATTAATTTAAAGGTAATTTTTTAATCTCAAACTACTTTTGTTTAAATTATTTATTTTGTGTGTGTCCTGCATGTTATTTTACAGATAGAATTGTATAGTTTGTTACAGGTTTCTGTTAAAGCAGATTGCCCCAGCCTTTCATGCACCAGTTTGCATTAGACCTATAAATTGATCTGAGCAATTTCCATTTTGTGTGTTTTTGTTCTGAAATCCTGCATTCGCCCCTAAATACATAACAAAAACTTAATCTGGATTTACTTAAAGCTGGATACACATTGGAGAGTTACCTGATCATTTTCATGCAGATAACATATATCTCTGACATCATACCAGTGATCCATAATGCTGCACAATCATCAGAAACTGTATTGCATCATGTGATATGATTTTCATGAGTTAATTTTTATAAAGGGCTACGCTATAAAAAAAACCTATTAATAAAATAAATGATCAAATAATCAGCAATGTCCCGATGGCTGCTGCATTTTTCAGTGTGTATGCAACAATTTTTGTTTATTATCACAGAAACAGCTTATGAGAAGGAATAGACATTGATCCTCTGGGGTGTGTATACAGTATAGACACTGTGGGCTGCATCCAGACTTAAAAAGGAGCTTGAAAATTAAGAGAGGAAGGTTACACCTTGGCAAAACCATATTGATTCCAGAGGAAGTCAAGTTAATTGTATTCTTTGCATGCATGGATATATCTTTGAATAGCTTACTACACACAGATACTGACCAGCCTTACTAATTACCATGTTATTCAGACTTGGGTTAGGAAACATCACCTCTCAACTTTAATACTTTCCTCTCTTAATTTCAAGCTCCTTCTTAAGCATGATTGCCTGCTTTTGACAAGTCATTTCAGGGAGAAAAGTAAAGAGCATAGGGGCGGTACCTGCGTCGCCGGGGGGAGGTCCCTGTGTCGCCGGGGGCGGTCCCAGGGTTTGTGCATGGATGTCCTGCAAAGTATCAGCCCCCCTCAGTATCTTCCATCATGTGTCTCCAGCCCCCCCCCCTGTATCTCGCATCATGTGCCTCCAAAACCCCCTCAGTATTCCCCATCATGTGCCTGCAGCTCCCTTCAGTATTCTCCACCATGTTTCTCCAGCCCCTCTCCTTTTTACTTACCTTTGTGTCCTGCTTTCCTTCCTCCTCCGCGGCGCTCTTCTGACTTCTCACTTGCCGACTCTCCTACCTCTGCAATGGCTGGCGTCTTCTGACAGGCATATCGCGAACAGCGCATCGGTGATGTCATCCGGCGCATACGCAAAGCACTTTAAGGAGAGGTGAATTCTAGGGTTACCATCTTTTCAACAAGAAATTCATGGACACAGACCCCCCCTATCCTCTGAAAAACCTTGGAAATTACA